>JABSTQ010006429.1:0-110595 GCA_013358835.2 Ixodes persulcatus | reverse complement strand
ATCTAGGGAAAATTGAATGATGCACAACTAACTAGCACAGCTGGGGACAGGCGGGGACAGAGGAAAATTGGGACTCCCTCCGCGTGGCTCCGGCCCAAAGTCTCAACCCTGTCCCCCAGTGGGTCCGGTGCAGGGGTAACGCCGACAAGGTTGACAGAGGAAATTGGCGACTCCCTCGCCGGGGGGAAGAGGCGGGGGGTGATGTTTTTAGTTTTTTTGCCCGATCCCCCAAAGGTCATCCTGGTGATATCCCACACTACCTGGTGATAGTTAGGGGGGAGAAATTGGCTTAGAAGGGCGGGAGGAATCAAATGTTTTGTCTTTCTTAGACTTAGGCTAGGTGGCGCAAGCTACCGCCCGCTACAAAGGGTACAGCCAGTAACATCCATCCATCCATCCATCCATGGTCGCGGGCGTCGGGCGCGCGAAAATGGCGAAAGCAGAACCGAGGGTGAAAGGTTCGTCTAAAGGCTGTTGTGCGGTAGGATGTCGGAACAAACAGACGAAGCAGTCGCCCGTATCTTTTTTTCGGTTCCCGAAGGATCCTGCGAGACGGGAGGCATGGAAGCGCAACGTGGGGCGTGCCGGATGGACGCCGTCGGATGGGACGGTTTTGTGCTCTGACCACTTCACGGCCGACTCTGTTGACTGTCAAAAGTTCCGTTCTGCGTTCGGGATGCCAGCGATGATGCCCAGACTCAAGCAAGATGCGATGCCAACGCTGTTCGGCATTTGTCGAGCTCCGCCAACGACACCGCGCGACGAAGAGCGGAGAGAGGTGGGTACGGACTCGGCCGCTTGATCACCGCACAAAAAGCAAGTCCCGGTTACTGCCATAGACGCAATGGAGTCGATTTCTGGGCAAACTGGGTAGGGAGCCTATATACTCGCCGACTCTAATACTGGGCGCGCAGTAGCGCTTCCGTGGTGGGAGAGACGCTCATTACCACAACGAATCGGTCACTCATTGCTCTATCGATAGATTGCGAAACTAAAATAAGAAGCAAAATTCATGTTGATAAAATGGAAAGCTAACGTTTTAATGCTGTTTGGTGGGAACAGCGCAAAAAAACAACAAAAAAAAAAACGTCGGATCAGGACGAAGAAACACAGACAGGGCGCTGACTTACAACTGAAAGTTTATTGCCCTGCAAAAAGAGAAATAAACACAGAAAGGAGGAAGGGGAGAGAACAAACAAAGCAACCCTATAACGTTCGACATCAGCCACGCCCACACGCTGTCACACGAACTTGCCACACTTTTTTACGAAATCTACCTCTTCATCTTCAAGGGCAACAGAAGAAGCGCTCGCAGATGTGTCAGCCCCGATAGACGCCATAAAATATGCTTCATCTATCTCCCTCGCAGTCTTGTTTTTGTGACGAGACAAAATCTTAATGTCATGAAATGATGGCGAGCAGCCACACCTATCACAATAAACCGCTAAGTTCCCTGAGGGCGAGGAATGTAAAAAAAGCGAATGCTCCCTTGTCCTTATGTTTACACACCGCTCAGTCTTACCAATATACACTCGGCCGCAGGACAGGGGGATCTGGTACACGACCCCGCTTGCACAAGCGACGTTTGGGGTGCGATGTTTGACTTCAAACTGAACGGAAGGGCGTCCCTCTCTGCTCGCAGCGGCACAAAGGTGGGACAGCTTAGATGGCGCCGAGAACACGACAGACACCTCCTTCTCGGCGCCATCTAAGCTGTCCCGCCTTTGAGAAATAATTTTTTTTTTTAATTCCACCCAAGTTGCTTTGTTCCACGTCACACAAACGGACGTCGAGATGACCAGACTGAATTAATCTTGCAACATTATCCATAAAGCGACTGCCGAGAAAGTATAGCGATCCGAAAGTCGGCAATCGACCCCGAGCTATCGGGTGGCTACCTAGATAAGCTATCACACTATGACAATTCCTCAACACCTTTCACAAAACCTGGTAGAGTCCATAAAATGCTACAGATAAATCAACAGAGGCCCACCAAAAAGCTGCGCTAAAAATTGAGAAGAGCAGTGTGTCTCGTTTGAACGCTTGGCCTCCGGCATGCACTCGATGCCCTCCGCCGCACTTTGGCAGCGCGTGCATGCTCGAGGCTCGTGACACGCCAAAGCACCATCAAAGCTAGGAAGCTTGCGCTGGACGCAGAGTGTCTGAAACTTCTCCCTCCTGTCTTCATTCCGTCAATGACTATAGTGTTCATTTTCTATCGACTGCTACATTTGGGTTCTGCTACCGATAGTTTCGCACCTCTATACCGAAGACATCTTCTCGTCTAACTCATCTACGAGACAGTTGCCGTTGCCCACTGTGCAAATTAGGCGTGCGCTCCGCGTCCGTAGTTGAGAAGTTTTGTTGCCCGTTGTTCGCTCGGTTTGTAGATTGCCAACAAGCTCTTAGCTACGCTTGCCAACGCCTCACCAACGGAGAACACTGGTTTGGTGGCCGGCACGGATGCTTCGTCTCTAGACGAGGCTCATCCCAAACTGTGCTCCTGTTTACAGACGGCTCAAAGGCCGCCGGGCACGGCATCCAAGTACCTGCAAGTGGCACTGAAACCCTGGTCTAGAGAGGCAAAAGTCCAGACTTTACCAAGAGGCGGCGTACACACCGGTAAGTGTCTCGTGGAAAATCTTCTTGACAACGCGTTGATGAAACCCTCTGGCTGCTGGAGAAATCATACTTTTACAGTAGTGTCGCGTTTGTTCATGCTAGAGGTACTAGATAAGCTACACTTAAGAGAAACGACCGTTTGGCCACTTCAGTGCTTTAAACCATGGTTGCCCAGTTATCCGAAGCTTTGTCGAAAATTGCTGAAAGTGGTTTTTCGTTCTCTGGAAATGTTAAAACAGTCCGAGACGGTGAAGAACGACGTCTCCCGAGCTTCCCGACGCCGTGCCTAAAGTTCGGGGCGTCTCATTTTCTAATGGTAACGATCGCCTATGGACTCTTTCTTAGGTCCGTCGAGCAACGTTGGCACTACTGCCAGAGCGGCCAGTATGTGAAGTGAGCATTGCGTGCGCAGACCCTCTAATTTGAAAATTATAAATACACACCGCCCCCACGCCGACACCACTCGTTAAGTTTTTTTTTTACCTTTTTGAAAATAGCGAGAGTGTGCGTGCATAGCTTTGATGCGTGCTGAAGATGCGCGAGGGCAGAGATTCCGAAAGCTCTGGATATGACGTCACGCTTGGGGAAGGAAGGTCTTCACCAGTACTTTTAAAATTATTTTCTGCAGCCTCCGTGCAACAAATCGAACAATATGCCCAGTAAAGCGAAACACTGTGTAAAAATAATGTTTACTAGTTCACCAAAGACATAAGAAGTAGCACTCCCGCGGCGTGCTGAGTTTTGCGTCTAGGTGGGCACCTTCTAATGTGTAATCACCGCCGTACATGTTTGGCGACGACCGTCGAAGAATTAAAGGGGTCCTCCGGCGATTTATTTAACTACCCCAACTAACTATACTTCCTAATCCCCAGTCTTCACCTCTCCTGGTATGCTACTTAATATTGCAGAAATCAGAATAGTTCTTGTAAAATTGGAAATTGAAGACAATGCCAAAACAAGATTGAAATATACCCGCGCTTTTCAGTGCCGTCACGTCGCTGGTGGGCAGGCTTGCAGGTCGAGCAGGGAGTCGGAAAACAGTATGCCGTTCATTTGTTTCATGCTGCTGCTCAGGTGCTGAAGCGAGCTTCCAAAGCACTCATTTGACATTGTGAAACTGCTTCTAATAAGTTGGGAACAAATTCCACGGTCCAAAGAATAAACCCGTGTCTGCCGCTGGCATCACCTTTTTTATTGTTGCCAGCAGACACTTTCGGCTTGAAAAACACAAAAAAACGGTGAAGACACAAATTTTAAATTCAATAATTTCTCACACACACACGAAAAAATTTTGTTTTGTCTTGATATTTGGGGCATGTACAGATGACAGCAAAAGTCTGGGGGCACAGGAGCGCCAGCCGAAATTACTTGCTGCACCCTCTGACGGTGCGCGGCCGCTCTCAAGACTCTCGCTTCGAGAGCGCGCTTCCTTTCGTGCTCGCAGTCATGTCTTTTTTACTCACTTCAGTCCGACGCACTCATGATAACCGGGACCCGTGCAAGGTGCCGCTCTGTCAGCCGTCATGCCGCACGTCTGCCTCGGCCCCTGTGATGGGTGACGGAGCTCGCATGCTACGAATAATATTTCGCAGCACCTTACGCCAGTTCCTGTTATATCGTGGGTGTCAGACGGAAGCGAGGGAAACGAGCGAAAAAAACGTGACTGCGAACACGAAATAAAGCGCATGCGGGAGTATTGAGAGTGGCAATGCGCCATCAGAATCTGCAGCCAGTCATTTCAGCTTGTGCTCCCATGCAGGGGCGGATGCAGGAATTTTCTGATGGGGGGGGTCAGGTGATGGTCAGCGTGCCATATGTTTAGGAACTTCCTCCCCCTCTCCCTCGTTTTACGGCCTAAATTTTGCAAATGCAGAAATCAAGAGGGGGGTCAGGACATCCCGACCCCCCCCTCTAAATCCGCCCCTGCTCCCATGCCCCGCAAAACTTTTGCTGCCGACTGTACTAATTCAGCAATGTTTGTTTGTGCATGTGGTCAATTATGAAGCAAATCGGGGATCATGAAGACAGAAAGAAAACGCCAAAATACCCTTCTAAAGGGAAGGTGAAGAGGTTCCTCAGAAAAAAGAGTTTGAGCGAAATTCTTGAGTTTTTTTATTTTGTGAATCTGAATGTCGCATTCCTTTTCCCCGAAAATGTAACTAAACGTGAGGAAAGACAAAAAACTTCCGACCAGTCCTTACGTAATACCCAGATCTTTCGGCCGCCAAGCGCATGTCGCTCGTGTTGGCAGCGCGTGCAATTGCAAGCCTGCCAGGTGTATTCCTCCGCGCCGACACCACTCGTGAAGTCTTTTTAATCTTTTTGAAAAATAGCGAGAGTGCACGTGCGTAGCTTTGATGCGTGCTGAAGATGCGCGAGGGTGGAGATTCCCAAAACTCTGGATACGACATCACGCTTGGGGAAGGATGGTCTTCACTGGTACTTTGTAAATGATTTTCTGCAGCCTCCGTGCAACAAATTGAAAAATATTCTCGATATTCGTGATCCTGGAGGCCAATTTAAGACGATTTAGGTGTTTTTCCTCAAATACCGAACCGTTTCATTGTCCCTTTAAGCAGGGGCGGATGCAGGAATTTCCTGAGGGGGGGGTCAGGTGTTGGTCAGCGTGCCATATGTTTAGGAACTTCCTCCCCCTCTCCCTCGTTTTACGGCCTAAATTTTGCAAATGCAGAAATCAAGAGGGGGGTCAGGACATCCGGACCCCCCCTCTAAATCCGCCCCTGCCTTTAAGATTGAATTGAGAATACCATGTTTTTCTCCGCGCATTCTCAAGTCCGACAAGCACTGCATCATTCTGCCAGTTCTTCGGTAAGAAAGGTTGGCAAACAAGCTTAATGCGTGTCCGCAGGTAATTCACCCCTCACGTCTGCATCAAACTCCTCGTCTTTTCTGTGACGTGTGAGCGGTGTGATTGTGGCTTTAAGCACCGACCATAGTCGAAGACAGTGTGCTTCCCCAGCTTCCACATCCTCTCAAACGTGAACATACTTACTCTCTTTCCGCTAGTTCAGAGTGCCTAGCGTCACCTCTCTTATCTTTCGCCCAGCTACTCAGACAACCTGTTCCATGGCCAACCCGGTCTGCACCTCCTCACGGACTCGTACCGCAGCAAAGCTGTGTTGGTGTGGCGGGCAGGTGTGTGGATCTGCGGCCCGCACCAGGCCACACACCTGTCTGCTCGGCTCGGCACACGCTCGTCGACACAGATGAAAGGGCGACCGTCGACAAAGCAGACGCACCTTACGTCTTCCCGGTTGGGGACGAAAGCACAGAGTGAGATCAGTTTTGAATCATACTAATTCTCGTCGTGACACTTCCGTACTTCTACTTTCAGCACGGTCGTCCAGTGCGAAAGCCTCTATCTCCGGCCGACCTCGTGCCTGGTCTGCCTCAAAAGCATTCCTCCCCGGGTACGTGTGTCTGGGACGTCGGTTCAGCCGGGAATGACTAGAGCTACCAGAAAGCTGCACTTCAGACTGACGGCACTTCAGCCATCTTGTTGCCTAAAACCATTGTTGCCAGTTGTCTGAAGCTTTGTATAAAATCGCAGGAAACGATTTTCTGTTTTCCAGAAAGGGTAAAACATTTCGCAACAGATCAATAATCCCTGGAGAAGGGGAACAAGAGGGACAAAGGAGAAACACAAATCTCCAAACACAGCTAGGTGACTGGTGAGCGACCGAAAAATGATGCCATAGGGCGTGGGGGTGATCACCTTTGTCCCTCTTGTTCCCCTTCTCCAGGGATTATTTCGTCATTCTTGTCCAGCTCGCTTGCACCTTGGCATTTAATTGCATTATAACTATAACCTTAAATTGCAAGCTTCACCCTTGTTGGTGTTAGACTGGTGGCAGCTGATAAAACCCGTTTGCTCTACTGACGTCTAACCCCTGGTTAGCTCAGTTGGTAGAGCACTCCACCTGTAATGGAGAGGTCCCGGGTTCGATACCCGGACCATGCGGATTTTTTCGGTCGCTCACCAGTCACCTAGCTGTGTTTGGAGATTTTTGTTTGTCCTTTGTCCCTCTTGTTCCCCTTCTCCAGGGATTATTTCGTCATGCCCGAACTATGGTGCCTGGAACGCGTCTCCGACTGGTGTGTTTACCGCGGCCAAAAAAGTGGTCCCTCGATTTCCGCTTGATGACGTTATAAAAGTGTCATGCTGTCGCCGGTCGCGACCCTGGCGGCGTCTCAACAGTTGTAGTACACACGGCAGACGCCTGTTCTGCTGCAGGTCGCTCTCCACTGTGACAGTTCACGGAAGCCGGAAGTTGGGACGCCTGGGACGCCGTGACGACAGCGACACTCGCGTTCGCTCGTGCTTTTCGCCAGCATTTCTACGGCCAACCGCCAGGATCGCGACAGGCAACAGCATGACACTCCGGGTTCTGTGACGTCATTTGTTGCCACATTGGGACCACTTTTGATGTATGGGCGGGATAGGACGCTAAACACACCAGTCGAAGACGCGATCCAGGCACCATACCCGAACTACAAGAGACGTGGAAACCGCAAAAATAGTTAGACGCTTGCAGTGCCCCTTTAAAGGGACACTGACAGGGTATTTATGCTCGCCGAGGTTTTTAGTTGTACGTGACATATGAGAGCCCAACTACCCAGAACAGAATTTGTGGCTCGAAATTCGGTTTCTTTCCGCCCGAAAACCGCCGATCAAGAACTGGCCGGTTAGAGTCTCGCTCAATCTCTTTTCCGTGGTCACGGGCCGTTTTCTAAGGTATCGATGCGACCACCAAATTTAATCAAATTCCTGGGTCATTGAAGGCACACAGTCAATATTAAAAATATAAAAAAAAATATGAAACCCATTTTTTGTGGCTTCAAAAAAGCTGCAAATACGTTGATTGAAAAAAAAAAAAAGGTAGCACAGACAACCGGAAGCTTTCTGTGCGTTCACTGCATAATTCTCAACATGGCGTCGTTTCGCGTATCGTGGGACTAGCACTAGCGGATGGCAGCGGACGACGGGCGTTGGACCTCTACTTCAGAACTGTCGTTCACGGTACTGGCGAATTCTGTCTTTCTTCGAAAGAGAAATTTCGGACCAATCAAAAGAACTGATACTCATCCCGTACGACACGCCCGACCAGCAAGCCGATTGCACGAAGACGTCGCCGAGCCGTCGTCCCTTCTCCTGGCTGAAGACATTGCTCGCTCAAACGTCAAGCACGAAGTGCGTACTTCGAGTTGAATACGCACGCGTACGGTTACTTTACGAGGTGCGAATGTGCCCTATGCGTGGTGCTGCTCGACTTCAAGCCGGGAGTGCCTGCATTGAAGGGAAATCGGCAGCAAACTTTCGACATACAGTCTACCCGCTGCATAATTACGCATGATAGAGTTCCTTCAGTAGCTCAGCAATAAAGAAAGAGAAAAAAAAAAAAAAAAAAAAAAAAAAAAAAAAAAACTTCAGTAGCTTAGTGGAAAGACGTCCGCTTCAGACGCAGAGGGCACGGGTTCGATTCCTAGTGTGGGTGTACCTTTTATTTTTTATTTTATTTCTTTTTTGTCAAGCATTCTGCGATGTTTACATTTCTTTTTTTACAATTACCACAGAAAAAAAATTGTTGTGGACGATACGTCGCTGAACTAAATGGTATGGATTCCGTTTTTGACACCTGCGAACTCAGTGTATATCACTTTCCACAAAATGCAAGGAGCATATGAATCGGGTAGCGTCCGCTTTCCGAGCTTCGCGTAATGGTTCTACAGGAATTGCAGCCAGCCATTGATCCCGACCCGTTGATCTTTCGGAAACTTGTGCACTCTGGCATAACTCTGGCCACTTTCAGATGCAGGACATGTGAGGCAACTCTTCACGCAACATCTTGGGAGTATTCTTTTCGGAGCTGATCACGGGAATTCACCACGGCACTCGGGCACTCACTACTAATTGCCAACACTTAAATGTACAAAACAACTCATCTTGAAGTACAAAACAGCGAGCGGAACAAACATAACTGCAAAGGAATACCACGGCGAACGGACGCATTTCGTCGGCTACGTGCGGAAAGAGGAGAAAAAAAAAAAAAAAAAAACCCGCACGGTTGGGTGTAGCCACGTGACTTCCGCCACTCGCGCTATCCTCTCCACTTCTCCGTTTCGGTTTCGCGCAGTTGCGTTTTTTGGCGTTATTAAAAAAATACGTGACTCTGTAGCAAAATATTAATTGGGTAGTATCCAACACCATAATGAATCGCCTGACAAAAAAGGAAAAAAAAAAATTTAGGGGGCGTCAGTGTCCCTTTAACTTTATTCTATGGATCGAGAGTTCTATATGCGGCTCGCTTTTTTCGTTCTTTAATTTCTTAAAATTATTTTCGTTTTGTTGGCGGCGCTGTGTGGAGGTCGTGGCCCGGCGTACACGATCGCAAACCGTCGCGTAAACGCGGTGGTGTTTGTGATCTTCAAGTAAGCTCTAATGTACCGGGTGAAACAAGGAGACGGCAGGCTCTTTAAATCGACCGGAAAATTCGGTTTCTTAACCTATCGCGCTACGACTTTGTGCAGCGTTGCCCACAGATGGTGCATTTTTTTGTAAAATTTGCAAAGAGCGAACTTACCTGAGAAAAAAGTAAAGAAAGAAAAAGGCTTAGCTCCTATGGAAACGCAGCGACGCCACCGGTCTTCAAAGAGCACGGCGCCGTTTCGCACGGGACACAAGAGATGGCGCAACGAACGCCGCCAACGAACGAGTATTCGGCGCCGAGAGCCAGCGTCTTTAGCAGACAATCTTTTCGACTCAAAAGCGGCGCGCGTTCCGCAGGCGGCGACAGTCGCAGAAACAAAAACAGGCGCGGTAACAACAAGCAGCTGCAGTTCCTTGTCTGCTAAATTCGCCGGCTCTCGGCGTCTGCTCGTTCGTTGGCGGCAGTTGGCGTCGCGACCGCTTGCGCCATCTCTTGTCTTCCGTGCGAAACGGCGCCGTGTTGTTTGAAGACCGGTGGCGTCGCTGCGTTTCCATAGGAGCTAAGCCTTTTTCTTTCTTTACTTTTTCCTCAGGTAAGTTAGTTCTTTGCAAATTTTACAAAAAAAAAAAAAATGCACCATCTGTGGGCAACGCTGCACAAAGTCGTAGCGCGATAGGTTAAGAAACCGAATTTTCCGGTCGATTTAAAGAGCCTGCCGTCTCCTTGTTTCACCCGGTAGATGGCAGCTCTTAGGAGCTCCATTTGCTAAGGTCCCTTTTGTCGCGGCTTTCGGTATTAGCAGAGACACTCAGAAATTTCAACTGGAGCTTAAGTTAACATATTTTTGTATATCAAATTATCGATATATCGAACTATTTTACTATCCCCTTCGAATTCTATATATCCAGGTTCGACTGTATCCCACCACCGTCGCCTGGAATGCTCGGACGCGGACATGAAAGCTGAGCGACCGTTTTTGCCTTCGTCCATCTGCTATTCTAACGCTGTCTAAAAACGTCTCCAACGTTCGCAAGACGCGACCATGAAAGCCGAGTTCTAGTGTTCTATCGTGCGCGAGCCACGGTCTAATAGAAGTGTCTGTCAGCGTCTGTTCATGTGCAATAAAAATCATCCGAGAGGACAAAAAAATAAATATATAAATACGTCGTCTTTCCAGCTTTTCTGTTGGTATTTTTTTCGCGTGGCATCTGCAAGCAAGGTGGGTTAACATTATAACACACAATTAGAATGCCACCTAAAAATATTCACTTTGGCAGGTCAAGTGCACTGCAAAACTTGAGATTTACTTCCCTTTCGAAGAAAGGAAAGGAAACTAGGCACGCAAGCGGTTGGAACGACGACAAAGAGAGGGTGGGTGCGCTTCTCTACTTTTTTCCTGCCGCTGAATTTGTTCATGGGTGACGTGACACGAAGTCATGACGTAATTTCCCCCGCTCAATTTAGCGGGGAAACTGAATTGGTGTTGAGGTCACGTGACGTCAATTTTTCCGTGGAATTTAGCGGGAAAATTTCCCCGCCAATTTTAGCGGAAAAATATCCCCGCTAAATCTAGCGGGGAAACTGAATTGATGTTGAGGTCACGTGACGTCAATTTCCCCGCTAAATTTGAAGAAATGTTTATTTTTTTATTTCCGGAATCAACCGAAATGGAGACGGGGACTAAAGGCGTGAAGCCTGACAAGGTCTCTGTCCCCAATGCAGCGCTTTCCAGCAGCACGCAGTTTACAAAGTTAACGCTTAGTAGTAAACGAAATGTTCATTTTAAGAATATATCAGAAAAACAGCTAGTTATTACATACAGATGCAGATAGTAAGGGGTTACCACTGCCCACCATGAGTGTCCTGAGATCCCTTTTAAATTTACTAAAAGTGTTATAAAATCTATGCGGTCTTTAATGTTATTGAGAGCTTTACTGACTTGATATTCCATTGTTTGTGTTCCATAATTTGTACGGGTATGAGGGGGCCGCTTATGTGCGTCTCGAAGAGGGTATGCATGCGTTACATCACTTATATCCGGGATGGGGAAATTTCTCCGCTAACTTTAGCGGGAAATTTTCCCCGCCCAATTTAGCGGAAAATTTTTCCCCCAAATGTAGGGGAAAAATTTCCCTGCTAAATTTAACGGGGAAACTAAATTGGTGTTGAGATCACGACGTCAATTTCCCTGCTAAATTTAGCGGGAAAGTTTCACCTTCAAATTTAACGGGAAAATGTCTCCGCTAAATAGACCGATCTCACCAGGATTTGTGCGACGCCAGCAGTGTCGCGGTGCATTCTGGTACCTGTTCTCCCCAGTTTTCCGGTCGCGTCAATGCGCATTGTACGCCCGGCGTTTGGAAATGTTCGGGTTAGCACGAGACTTTTAGCCGGGTGTTTACTGATGGTTTTCACTGGGTGACTTCACCTGTTGTATGCCACGGAGCTATAATAACAGCACGAGGCAACAAGGGCTCGGATATTATGTCTTCCCGAAAGAGAGAAGCATGGCAAAGGAAGGTAAACAGAGCCGGACAGAGCGGCAGGAAAAATAGCGTTTTACAATTTGTTTCGCGATTCGCTTCATAATATATATGATATCCACCTTATTGCTCGTCAGCTGAAATGTGTAAGATTACAGGGCACAAGATATGGAGCGTGCCGAAGTGTTCCGTACAATCTCTCTGAGCATTCGCTCCGTAGCGGTCTATACGTTGGTCTATCTCAAATAGGGCCTCCGCAGTGCTTTGCAGAGGCCGTTTTTATTACACTTTTCGCTCGATGTATTTGGGCGTTTATAACTGCTATTGCGACTACATGTTTCAAGCACAACTGTGCTTCAAAAGATCTGGGTATCATGTGAAGAGAAACCGCATCCACTCTTGCTTGGGCCGTATCACTGGCCGGCAGTATCTTGTAAATAATTAAATAAATAAATAATAAGTACAATCGCTAAAACATAGCAGCGATTCCCGATATGCATTACTTGAAATAAAAAAAAAACTTTTTTCGGAAGCAGTTTTTATTTTATTTTTTATTATACAACACTTACCGCCAAAAATGTAAGAAACGAACCTTATCCATTTTCTGGTGGTCCATTAGGCTGACGTTACTGATCCATTCTGCATTAACACCAATCGAGACAGCAGAAAAAAAAGGCTTTCCCCGTCGTTAGCGTTCGGAGCTTGTGCAAACAAAATAAAACTGAATAAAAACTGTACAAGAAAGATCATATCTACCCAAGTTTTCAGGTATCTGGCATGGTCGCTTCTTTTTGACAGACGCCGATTGTTACGGCGCGTCAGGCATGGCCTTCCTGTAGATCGTTTTTTCTTTGTGTGCAGGCTTCTCCCGCAGTTCATCTGTACCCTGCCGCTCAGGCTGTCAACCGAAATGAATCAACTTTTAGAAAACTATCGCTCACCGATAAAGTCTATTTAGCTCGCTCTTGCTTAATTATTGATTAAACGTTATGCACAAGACTGAGCACTACCAAGCTCAGTTTTTCACCAACACATTTGATGCTGTCCCGCGGTGCTACACTGAGACGATGGTCCTTCCTCGAATTTTCTTGTTCTTTGCCATTGCACTAGATGTTCACTTATTTCCAAGCTAATTGAGACGTCCGAGCAGCCGGAATGCTCGAGTAGTGGCGTCGTTGTTTTTTTTTTCTGCGGTCGCCGTGGGACCACCGCGTGAACGGCAGTTGGCTCACGCGTTCACAAAGACGAAGATGCAGACGACGACGAAGCAGACGACAAAGCGACTCTGAAGCGATAAGACGACCGAAACTGCTTTTCTGCGCTTGCTAACAAACTAAGGCATTTCAAACAACACAATCTTATCAAATACAGACATGCAGAAGAATCAAGCTGATACCGGGGCGTCCCAGACGATAATCTACGATGATGTACGCGCAGCCCTATGTTGCCGGGAAGCCGGAAAGGAATGACTATAATTAGCATGGCGGCGGCACCCCTTCCGGAATGCGCGCGCCTGCGCAGTTCGCTTGGTGACATCGGTCTGTTTGGTGGGGAAATTTTTCCGCTAAGCTTAGCGCTGAAATTGGAATTTTTTTTTATGCGCACGAAGAATCCACGGGACCCTAGCTATTAGCGGCGAGAAGTTGTGGTGGCGCCCTCTTATGGTTCCCCCTTGTTACGTCATTACCTTGCAAACAACAAGTTCGATGGTGTTTGTAAATAGCATGGTGGAAGCTTGAAATCATTGCGCTCTTAAAGGAACACTGCCAACACCGTCAAAATTAAAGTTCTTTCATTCCTCTTATTTCCGTCGATGATAATCCCCTTTCTTACGTCATAGTCAGCGTTCGGCCAATCGTGGAAGGCCGACCACAGCGACGCTTGTGTTCGCTCTCGGGGCTAATAAACAGTTTCGCTGTAAAAAAAGAAGCCCACCCGACATCGCGAACATGTCACGGAATCTTTAAAAACACGCTCATACGTTAGAAGTTAATGCCGACAATAGGAAGTATTCACTGGCGGCCATAGCTGTGTGCACGACTGCTGAGCGCGTGCTGATGGCGAGCTTCCACAGTTCTTTTGTAACGTGCATTTCACACCCTCAAGATTGCCGGTCTTAGCAGCCTATTAATGTGGGCTCGTTCAGAGCATGCGCTTTAGACATCACCCACAAATATGGCGCCCAGTGAATACTCCTTATAGTAAGGGCGCAAAGGTCTTGCGAGAAGAAAGAAATAAAGGCTGGAGGTATATCTAAGCACTTATTATGAGTTGTGAATGCGAAAGCATGAATGTCGTTCTTGCGCGCGCTCTCGTGAAGTGGCCGCGCCGCGCTGACATCGGCCGTGCAGCCGCTCCGCAGTATGCTCGAGCGGGCTCTCTCGGGAGGCCCCGTCAGCCGACCGCTTCCTTTTCCCGGTGCGCTCTGGCACTATCTGGCACCAGAGCCGTTTACTAATATACGGCTCTGTCTGGCACGGGCACGTAGCGCCATGGGGTGGCTCTCCTTGAAACTGACACGCGCCGGCCAATGGGAGCCTCGTTCCTTGAAACTATGACGGCCTCATTTGGAGAGGGAAATTTATTCGCCGTTTGGCTCGGCTTTTTGCGCGGCGTCAAAGCTGGGAGCCTTCAAATCGCGTCTTCAGTTTTCTCCATTGGGACAGGGGAATTTAGCTGCCGTTTGGCGCGGCTTCAGAGCTGATGACGTCGGCTCGCTGCATGGGACAGTTAATGCGGGGGTCTGGGCCACCCCGTCGGTTTTTCAAGGTCTTTCCTTCATTTGTTCACACTCTCGCCTTTTTTGTAGCTGAGCTTGGTCTATATATACCCTCTGGGCAGTCAAGTTTGGTGTGACACGTTGCGCCATCTAGCTCAAAATATTTGCAACACTGAGAAAACCCTTTCGCCAGCCTGCTTGCTCGTGGGGCTGTTCACGCATCGATTTGAAGGTTTTGATTCATGCGCTTTTGGTCTTTTATTAACATTGCTATCGGATGTCGCGGAAGAGCAAACGCCGAAGCTGTAGGCACTGTTGCGTACCGGACTGTCGCAACCCTGAAAGCTTAGCAGACGTGAAGCACCGCAGGTTTTCGTCGAGCCCTTGGAAAATACAACGCTGTCGGAGATGAATAAATGCCATAAAACGTGTAAAATAAACGGGCGGCGGAGAAAAGCTCACCGGAGATAAGCTCACCACAAAACCGGCAGATGCGGAGAAAAGCTAACCAGCCCTTGAGCGGATGCGGAGAAAAGCTCGCTGATTTTTTTAACTTAAATGATTCTGCGTCAAACGTAGCAATTTAACACAATTCGCATTCGTCACTTCATTAAAAATACGCCCTCGTTTTTGTAATATTCTTGAAGTTCATTGGGCACATTTACTAATTCCTCAGAAATTTGTAATCGCCCATTCTGTATATTAATGAAGCCGCAAGTATAAAATCAGAACATCGTACACCGGTAAAAAAAGACAACGCTTTATTGACAGCTGACAGTGCGCCGTCGGTAGCTCTGTCAGATAAAGAGGTTTGTTCTTTGCGAGCTAATATAAATAGCGGTGTGCGAACCATTTCTGGTCCAAATATTGTGTAGTGCCTAATAGATAAGTAGGTGTTTGTTGATGTAATCAGTGTCGGCTACGCTGTTTTCTTTATGTTATTTTCCCTAACAAAACTTTAGTTGCGAGAACACCTTCGTCCTGTCGTGTTTGTTGTCTTCACTCCGTAGTCGTCGTTTGAGCGGTTTTCATCATGCATGCCATTTACCAACTCGCCCTATTTTCTACCTTACAGAGGACCACTTCTTATATAGGTCACGAGTAACAACGGTGCCAGTGTGCAGCTCTGAAGGTCATGGGTGGCTCGCCGTAAAAGGGCACTATCACGCAAAGGCAACGTGTAGAAACACCAGCACGAACAGCTAGAAAACGTGCATGTCTGTGGAAGAAAGAAGCCTCGATATCCTACTGACTGTTTTATCTTGTTTTCAAAGGTTAACACAAGCTTCAAAAAGAATTTCAGGCACCGCGTTGTTGGAGTGTAGGAAACAATGTCCCCGGAAAAGATGTCCCCGGAAAAAAAGTCCCCGGACAAAATGTCCCTGAAAAAAAAAAAAAAAAAGGCCCCAGGCAGGAAGTAGGAAAAAATGTCCCCAAAAGATTCTCTATCTCTGGGTTTTCCTGATCCTTATAGCCTTCGGGCGGTCCGGTCATATGTCCTTAGGAAAAAAAGGCACCCTGTGGCAAGTAGAAAAAAACGGACCCAACAAATAGGGAAATATACGATTCTCCAAGGTGCACATCGCGACACTGTTAGCGCGAACACGACATCGGCGCATTTTCACATTTTACTTAGAAAGAGTATTAGTGAAAACGCAATCTTACCGTTTGCGTTATGTCCCCAAATGAGTACTTTCAATACCTATGATAACTTTGATGACAACCTTTCGTTCCTACAAGAAAAAAAAAAAAGAGAAAAAAAACTAGCAATCGCTTGTTTGTGCTAACAGTGTCGCACTTTTTACGTATTTGGAAATGGTACACAATTAGTACTTCTCAAATTTCCCCAAACACAATAATTTGGTTTTGGCTAGAAGTGTTTATAGATGTTTATTTCACAATAAAAAATACAACAAAAAATTATTTGGTTTTGGCAAACACAATAATTTAGTGTCCAAAATATTCCGCAATAGATTACTTCGGTTGCTTTGTGTGACTTCCAGTCTCCCTTTCTACGTCTAGGTGGGACAGGTCATGCGTGACCGGATGACAGGGCCGCCTGAAGGCCATTATAATCAAGGATAACTCAGCGATAGAGAACTCTTTGGGAACATTTTTTCCTACTTTCCGCCTGGGGCCTTTTTTTCCGGGGACATATTTTCGGGGACATTTTTTTCGGGGGCGTTTTTTCCGGGGACATTTCTTCCGGAACCCGCGTTGTTGCGCATGCACTTTCGAATTTTCGGCATTTACAGTTTGGATTTTTAGGTTTTAGGCAGACATTAAGTTTTCGAACTTTTTCCTGTTCTTCAAGTTCATAAAATTTTCAGTTAGGCTTTCGTTGCTTAGAGAGTAAGCCACAGAAAACACTCACCCGCAATTATTGATTCGGGAGCAATATACCCATTAAGCTCAACAAATATTACAAAAAAAAATGACATTTTTTTTACGAAGCCGGCGATTTTTAATGGTAATAAATTGACATATGTTACGCGTTATCCAACAACCTCTATATAAAAAGAAAAAAAAAAATTGGTGAGCTTTTCTCCGCATCCGCCGGTTTTGCGGTGAGCTTATCTTCAGTGAGCTTTTCTCCGGTGAGCTTTTCTCCGGGATTCAAAATAAACATCTCGTTCACATTGCCTGACTTGAGATGAATTTGTAAATGCGCTATTTAACTCGATATTTGGAATTAATGCGCTCGAAACCCGGCGTTGGATTCGATGCGATGACTAGAAACAGATCAGTCCTTTGGCACTCGCATTGCTCTCTGCTCCGCGGACACATCTTGATCGAACGATGTTTTGTGGACGTTTGATCGTAGTTACCGAAAACCGAAGTGAGCGTTTTCTCCGCTTCGCCGATTGCACAAAGAACTGTCGTTTGCGCCTTTAGTATGCTCGCGTAACTGCCCAAGATGGTTACTCTATTTCGACCCGTGTCTATGCGGTCCTAACTTCATCCCTGCTGCAAAAAAAGTCTACACAAGAAATAATTAAAAAAAAAATGTACTTACCTCACGAGAAAAGGTTATCTATGTGGCGTTTATTTCTGTTCTATGTAAAAGTGAACAGAATATTCAATCGACGAGAATGAGCATCAGCTTGCGCCGAGCAACTGCGTACGACACCGTCAAAACTACAGCCAGCTTGCACGAAAAACACATTCCTCGGGCACCATAATCGTCTTCAACACGATGACGAGGGGACTGGAAACAAGCTGATCACCAAGATGAGGTCAGCTATTCACGCGGGAAGAGTTCACTTGGAAAATAAGGATGGGTAAGGGTCAGAGGGAGAGGGAAAGGGGGGCCCTTTGAGTACCGCTTTTGTAGAGGAGGGAAGCTGGACGAAATCTTCGCTTTTGTTATCTTGAGACGCGGGCAAACAACGTAAAAAACAAAACAAAAAAAACTCTCTCCTTGTTTATTTGCTTTTACTTATATTTGGCCGTATTGGCCGTATTGTCAGAACTTTCAATCTTGTTCTGCTAGCTCCCGTTTTGGGTTGTCTCTACCTATCGAGGAAGGCACCTACTCAAACTCCATAATGCTAGAGCGGCACAACCACACACGGATGCACATTTATATATTTAACGTTTGATTGATTCTTAAAACAGTCGGCAGGGTAACGCGCGACAACACAACGCTCGGAGTTGGTAATAACGTAATCTCGCAAGGGTACGCCGGCGGCGCTGCAAATTTTAGCCGTCCCAGTGTTGCCCCATTTGGCCACGGTGGCGCTGATGATCAACCGACGGTGGCGCTTTTTGGAACCCTGCCCAGAGCTTATACTCCGCTTCACCTTGCGTTGGACCGCAGCGGACTCTACGTATCATTCAAGCCAACCGAGGGCAGCGAAGGTATCGCGTGTCTTCGTTCCCCGCGCGTCACTGCTGCGCCTCCCTGGAACGTCACGTGACATTTAATGGCTCGTAGTGTCCGCTGCAGTCCATCGTAAGGTGAAAAGGAGTATTCACGAGCAGCAAGTGGCTTTCGGGTCTTCCCTTCTATCCTACGCTGGTTTCTGAAAAGTGGAGATCCTTTTGGGGGATCTGTGGCCGAGTGGGCTAACGCACACCAGCTCGGAGCACGTGGAGCGAAAGCTGGCTCTGCAGAACCCAGGGTCCTGGGCTCAATCCCCACCCCTGCCCGTTTCGATCTGGATGAGCATCGTATCGGCGTGCGGTCGTGTATCACTACTGCGTGATGCACGTTACAGACCCCAGGCTAGCGGTTGTACTGCACTGGCTAAATTTCTCATCTTCAGCTGGGAGACGCGTCGCCCGTTGAGGCAGACCAAGTTCTAGGCTGCATAAACAGCCTAGAACTTGGAGATCCTATGGTCCCAATGCCGGCGCCCAGGGCACGCGACGACACGTCCCGTTTGGGGAAGTAAAAAAAGGCTCTCGTCGACTTTGATATGCGCCTTCTGTTTTTGCATTGGCGGCGTCCATCGTATGGAGCTTTGTCTGGACAACATAGCGGAGGAGATGGACACCGATGGTCGAAGCCTGCATGCTCTCAAGGTCGTGGCGCGTTTGTTGGAGCGCCTAAAAGAATGCCATTGTCGGCTCCTTTGCTGCATACCTTTTTTTAGCTGTTTCTGATTGGTTCTCCCCACCCCCACTCCCGCTCAAAAATAGAAAAGAATGAAGGAAACTAATCTGGGTTTGAATTTGTGGGGTCTCGTCCCGCATAGGATCTACGACCAGACACCGGTGCCTAGGGACTTGTCGTTCGCCTTTGTCGCGAAGGCGGCGCCTTTGGTGTCCGAATGCGGCACTCGAAACCCATCTGGAGGACAGGGATGACGCCGTAAGGTGGCGTTTAACCATGTACAACCCTTCTAGAGAGCACTGGCCCCTGAGGACCTGCGCATGCGGCAGAGATGGACGGCGGGCTCCGGCGGAGACCGCTCACGTTGCGGAGACCGCCTGTCTTGTGGGCGGCACAATGGGAACGAGGCTGCGAGGATGTGGGATGAGGCATTGGGAAGAGATTTGCGAAAGGAACGGGCGACGACGGACGCGCGTAATGGTGTAGACCGCGACGTCGTGCGACGGCCCGGTGACATGATACGGACATCGCCCCGGCCCTGACCCTCGGGGCATTGGAAGAAGACTGTCGCGAAGGGAATGGGCGACAACAGACGTGCGTGGTGGTGGCGACAGCGATGTCGGGCGACGACACGGTGATATGGTCTGTACTTTGGCCCGGACCCGACCCTCGACGGCGACGTCCACATGGTGTGGTGTGGACAAGCGCCGCTGGGACTATTGGCAGCAGCTGCAGCTGTGGCACCTCCCCAAGGCGTCCTCGATGACCTCTTCCCAATCCCGAAACCTCCAAGCAGAATGTGAGTGCAACGAACCCTTTCTGTCGAGAGCTTTGCATTGTTGTGTCACGTTCATCCGGAGACAGGGCACTGGGGAATCGGAAGAAAACCTCACAAACTTTGAAGGTACGCATCATTAATTGTAGGGCCTTGCGCAGTGCTTTATTGGACTAAATAAATCGATACGGTGGTGCCCAGAGGTCATTCAACGTGAGTCGCGCTATGTTTTACACGCGTTCTAATATTTCGGTCGAGCACATGTAATATATGTTGAGTACCACCGCGTTCGGGACCTTAAGATTCGTTTATACTGAATTAATTTATAGACTCGGTTTTTCTTCTTTTAAATTGGCCTTATATATCGTGGTGAGATTTTTCTGGTGTTATCAGTGGTTTAACTTTAGACATTTCGCAAATAGGAAATCCAATCTGTAGCGATACCCGTGGAACCTTCCTTAAGCTGAAATGTTTTTCGTTTTTGATTAGATTTATTGTTGAAGTTGCGATATCATTAAACAAAATTGATAGTATACTTTTGTTGAGCGCGTTGGTGATAAAGTTACATACTAGAAAGTATAAAACATTTAACTTGATGGTATCATGTAGGCGCTCTTAAAGGAAAGCTGAAGCGGTTTTGTATTTAAGGAAAAACACTTAAATCGTCTTCATGTGGCCTCTAGGATCACAAATATCAAAATTATTTCTCATTTTGGTGCACGAGGTCTGCAGAAAATTGTTTTCCAAATACCGTTGAAGCCCCTCTTTCCAGGAGCGTGACGTCATACCAGGAGTTCTCGGAATCTCCGCTCTCATGTATCTTCAGCGCCTATCAGAGCTAGGCATGCACACTAGTCTTGCTCTTTTTCAGAAAGGTCAGAAAAAGACGTAACGACTGGTGTCAGTGCCGGGCACTGATCTCTATCCAGCGGATCGCGAGCCCGGTGCCACCACCAGCGGCCATTGCCTGACACGAGGCAATACACGCAAGTCAAGCCTGATTCACATGGTGCGAATTTGCCTGCGATTTCGCAACTGCGACGCCGCTCTTGCGTCACAACGCAGTTGCGGTGCGAATTTGACAAATTCGCGCTTCCGTATTTTGCCAAACTTTCCTTGCGACGCCGTTCTTGCGACGGGACGGACAACCAATAAAACGCGGCTCGTGAAATACGTCACGGTGGTCATAGAAACGTGGGAATGAAAAATACAAAAAAGGCGTCATCTACGTCGTCGTCTTCGAAATTCGCTGCGGGGGTAGGGCGGCGGATGTGCTCCTCATGAGTGAATGTTTTCTGCCGGGGGATGTAAGTTTGAGTTCGGCATTGAAATGAATTGGCGTTTGCGTATTACGCGAGGGTTGTGGTTGCTTCCTTCGTAAAAATGCAGGCGACAATAATTGAGGCTTGTGTTCGATTACTTTGCGTGTGTTACTCATTGCATAGTAGAAAGATCCTTTCTTCAAATCTGTTTGGAGTTGGCACGAAGGCCTGTCTAGAAACCGAGAAACGATGAACTGCATTTTGTAATTAAAGCTATTTGATAAAAATCGAGTTTCACATTTTTACGGAGTGATGTAAACCGGCGAGACGCGAACCAAGCGAGTGCTAGATAAATCAACGCGGCGCCTTGATGGCTCCTTCCAGTGCTGCGCAGCCATTTTCTTCCGAGGTCCTCACTGGGCACGCATGAAGTACATTGGCCCATCTGCCCTGCTTCTGTTGTTTCTGGTATGAAAACACATGTTCGAGTTCCATAGATTCACCAGCGACCGTGGCATGCTTTCAAGCGAGATTTCGTAAGAGCGCTCGTGGTGTGCACGCGCGTTCTTTCAACAGTTTAAATTTACTATTTTTCGTCGGAATAGCCTCCGTAAAAACAATTCTTCTCCCAGCTAAGTGCTGCTACCCCCCTCCCCCCTTCATTTTGGGATGGTACGAATACGAAAAATGCCTGTGCATTTCTCATACAAATCCTGTGAGAGTTTGGTTTCGTGCATATTTTGTCGTTATTTCACCAACATGATTGTTTTGGCTTTCTTTTACATCTGGAAACCTTTTTTTGTTTATGCCGTTTCCTTTATCTTTATTTTTAACATGTTCGCAATCGCTAATATTGTTGTGAACAAAAAAGAAAGCTAAACATTTACGTAAGCTTGTTCATGCTGACCTAGACTGAGGAAGTACAGAATGTGTTTTGCGCGTTCATACACACACACGGTCTGTTTGTGGTCCAGCGTCGGTCCAGCGTGGCGTCCATTTTATAAAAATAGGCTGATAAAACGCGTTCTATGTTAAGTAAAGATACGCTTGGGCATCATAGGCCCAACTAAAACAGGAAAATATCACCTCCCTCTGGGATATCAGCCGGTACGCTGTCGATTTACTTTGGGCAATACATGCCACAAAACGTGTCCGCCAGTTTGTCCGTAAAAGAGGCAAAAACCACAACCCATATTAAACAAAAAATTTTGACTGATTTACAGGCAACAGGTTCAGTGTGAAAATGAACTAGAGAGGTGACATTAGGCAGGGGTGATCCACGAAGAAATTTTTTATTACTGTCTTCAAATGTTGAAAGATAACAACTAACAAAACGAAAAAGTTGCGATTACAAAACAAACAAAAAAAAATCACGTTGCTGGAGTCTTGGGGTGCACTGGCGCAAAAAGGCAAATATCTGCGTTTTGCGCCGGTGCTGCGAGGCCGTCCACTCAATTACGCACGCCGCCGACGATCTGAGCACCCCGCATCAATGGCCGGACGAATTCGACCCCTACGTGGCCCGGAAGCTACAACACAAACCGCGATGAGAAGGAAACTCACCGTGTCTTCTGTAATAGTTTCGCCATAACCACATAACCCCCTACTGCCCACCCCACACTGCAGAGAGGACGAATGCTAAGTTTATTCGGCGTCTATAAACACACTCCCTCTCAACACTAAACACCCTCCAGCACGTTGCCGATCTCCCTGAACCCCATAAATGCGCATACTTCGGAGACTACCCAAATAACTCTCATACACCCAAGTTAAGAACTGCGCGTCAGTTCACGATCTTGCAGAGTGTGCACTGAAAACACTCGCCCCACTTATCCAACCAAGGAGCTGGGAGGATTGAGTCACTAATCCAAGGTCGGCAGAGTATGAATTATGGCTACTCCTACTTAAGCACATTAAGAACGTACATGGACAAGGAGAACCCTTAATTTCATCTCTCTCCGGTAGCACCGGTCTTGATACAATACAGATGTTTCACTTTCTCTGTTCAAAGTCCTAGTGGGCCTGACACGCAGGCCGTCTCACACCACAGCGCCCGTCCAAAAGTAGCTAACTCACAGCGGCACAGTATTGTTCTAATGATGGCCTCAGCTCCCTGTTCCAACGGGAATAGCCCAGACAACCCTCACACACAAAAACTTGAAAACTTTGGGATTTGTCACGATACCCCTGACACTGTTTAGGATTTCAGGCCAGCGCGTTCCCTTTGCCATGACACTGCACCTTCCTTTACAAAGTACCTGCGGTACAGGTCTCTCAGGCAGTGGCCACTGTGTTGCGTTTTCGGGCAGATTGGTTTAGGTGCCGCGGTCTCAGCCTCGGCAGGTGGAACAACGCGTTCTTCTGCTGTGAGGCCTTCTTGCGCCACTGGTCATCAATAATGTTGCCGAAGTGATCGACTTTATCAGCATAGGCATCTGGCATGTGCAACTTGTTGTCTCGTAGGTAGTTGTGCCGTACACAAGCTGTGAGGACGACTCCAGTGGCGTAGTCTGGGAGGAGGCCGATTGGCCTGCGGAGGGTGCAGAATCCAGTAGCCAAAATTCCAAATGCGTTCTCCACGCACCTCCTAGAAGTGGGACAAAGACAAAACTGTGTTTTTGTAATTTTATTGCAAGTGCGACAATTCTAAAGGCTACCTCGCTCTGCACAGTCGATAGTTGAATATCCCAAGATTATCACTGAGGTATCTGCCAGGATAGGTTCCCATTTGAAATGCCTTGTCTCCAACAAAGACGTACGGGGCGATAATATGGGAAGATGGCAGCTGATTTGGTGGTGACAAATTCAAGGCACCTTGACTGAAGGCGGTATTAAAGACGGTATTTACTGGACGCCATATGGGCGGGCATTGTTTGCAACGCGTGCTCAAAAAGGACTGCTACGTATTGCTCGCAAAGATGAGCAATCTTGACGGTGTGAAATATACGTTGCAGATGCGTTGTGCAAACTCACTCACAGCACGTGCTCAACAGCAACCGGTGCAAGCTATGGCCGCCAGTGAATATGACCTCTACACGAAGCGTTTGATCATTACGAGATGCCAGCGACTCTTTCACGGCATATGAGCGCCATTAAGGATACGGTAGGTGTTGGATGAGCCGCGTTTTTATTGGTTGTCTTTCTGTACCGTAGTAGCGTCGCTGGTGGCGTCACGAAAGATGTTTGGCATTTGACGCAGCTCCGATTATTTCATAATCGCACTGAACCTGCCTGTTTGCTGCAACAGCGTCGTCGCAACTGCGAAATCGCAACTAAATTCGCACCATGTGAAACCTTCCTCTTTTCTGCAAGTTGCCAAGAACGACATAATATGCTTTTGTTTACCTTCATGTATTCTGGGCGAAGCACCTTTCATATATACTGACATGTCTCATGCACGATGGATGCCACTGTTGACACGCCAACCTTGAATTGCAGTGCAAGGTACTGCATTGACGTTCCTGGTGACAGGTATACCTGAATGAAAACAAAACATTGCTGTGTATATGATTGTCTGGAAGCCGAGAAGCTAGTAATGAGTTTTCCCTATAAACCAGTTTGATTGCACCTCGTATCCACTCTAAACGTTGCGGTTTAAAAAGAAGGCCATTCTACCTGAAAGTGATAGCAAGCTGCGCCTGCAACGAAATGGGCTCTCTGACGACATACTGCTTCGTGAGCTTTGTTTCCAGGAAAGCGTGGAGTCTTTCAGAAGTGCTGGGCATCATCCGGTAACATCTTAGAAACTGCTCCCGGTCATTATGAAGCATAAAGAGGGTCTACAGAGAAAAAGTATTCCAGAAACCTGCTCGTAGAAAAACACAAGTCGACTTACCGATGAGTAAAACTCCGATTCTGTGGCTCTGTTTTGCCAGCACGGCCGGAACCACCATCGCCGCGGGATTCCTTCTAGGAGCAGCAGTATTTTCTTCTGTAGAACTTGGTATTTCTTTTTACAGAGCAGCCTGAACTCGTCATCATCTAGAGTAGCGGCCATCATGCTCTATGAAAGACAAGGCGCGCTGCTGCTTGCTCGCTTTCAATATGGACATCGTCCACGTGAGGAAGCCACCGGGACAACTGTTCGCCTTGCGCGACATGCCACGCAACGCAACAACAAGCTTGCTCAAGCAGTCATGAGCTGCGTTTGTCCCGGTGTCCTTGTCGTATTCGTCGTATTCGTTGCTTTCGTCGTTTTCGTTGCTGCGAACGCAGCCGATGCAAATGTCTGAATCAGCCCTAAATATAAGTATTGCGCGTACTTTTTGCCAGAAGGTAATAAATAAATCAAATGGTTTTTTTTTTATAATTTTGTTAGATATCGTAGATAGTTACCTCAAACGAAATCAATGGTTCCAACCATGTGCTTCGCAAATGCGGAAAATCGCATGTGTTCTCAATCAATGTGAAAGGGAACGCGAAATTTCGCATGTGCGGTTCATCGCTCCACCGATTTCGCAGAAGAAAATCGCACCATGTGAATCAGGCTTCAATGAGAGAAACGCAAAAGTAGGAATATTGAAGCTTCTACACGGTGCTGGAAGGCGAGTATTTTATGATGGGCTGCGATCATTATATCGGGTGTTTGGAGATTGAATCGTTTTTGTCAAGCGCTCGAACACCTATTAAAAAATTCAAACGTGCCAAAGCACCGGCGTCTGAGCTGCCAAGCTTGCTCTTCTAGTAAACAAATGAACTTGCCGTCATAAGATCGTCCTCGGGGAAGCCTTGAAATTGATGAATGTCGAAAAAGTTCCATCTTGGCAGTGGATTTCCGGGAGTGAGTGAATTCCGCGTAGCAAAGCCTTCAAGCTTGTCGTCTGCTAAACTCAACTCATCGAAACCGCCACCGACTCCGCGGTAACTAGGTAAGTCTTGTCTCATTGAGCTGCACTGCATTTTTCGCACAGCGGTTCACTCTTGACCACAAAACATTTATTTATAAAAAAACTGTGAGCACTGTAAGTGTCAATGTTTGTGCACAATCTATTTGACGGGTCTTCCCGAAAAGCAACCAAAAAGTTTCAGTGCCGACAACAGATTAAAAACGGGGGAAACGGTACTTTTTCTAATTTTCTCATAGAGTCCCATGCATTAGCTGGTATCAAGTGATGGCTGCCAGTGGTACCACTTGACCCCAGCAAGAAAACTTTCAGCCTTTCCACTTTGGTGAAGAAGGAAGACCAGCGAAGCTGTACTATTGTGGGAATGAAGTAATGGCCGGCCGCAAGTCGGCAAGCCAGAGTGGAAAGGCTGGGGAGGTTGCCGCCACCTATGAGCGACGGCAGTAGTCATCCAGAGTTTCGTGTCATCATTTGTTTGGTGACAGACACAATACTGGGGAAACTAGCCCTTAACAACTCCGTTGCAAAAAAAAAAAAAAAAAATTAAAAAATAGGTCTTGATTTGCAATTTAGCCTATCTAAAATAGGGATGAGTGGTGCGGGGGAATATGCCTGGCAAGCTTGCAATGGCACGCGCTTCCCACACGAGTAGTATGACTTAATGACTGGTCGGAGGTTTTTCGTCTTTCTCGCGTTTAGTTACATCTTCGGGTGAAAGGAGCGTGATAATCAGACTCGCGGGTAAAAATACCCTAGAATTCACCTCTAACTCGTTTTTTTCAAGAACCTCTTCATCTCCCTTTAAGCAGCTGTGCATAGGCGCCGCCATAACCGACTTTCAGCTTTTGTTTCCTTCTTATTTCGTTCACTTCACTTCATTATTACCATGGCAGGCGAGTTTATTGCCATTTTAGTTTCTACTGTTCCCTTCTCCCCAGCATTGACCTTTGTGGAGGTTCGTCAACGCCCGTTTCGGTATCTCGGTAGGACGAGAGCACAATGGCGGCTGTAATCTGGCGCGTGTTTAAAGCGTCTATATGTTTCAAGATATGCTCACGCGGTGCTTAAGTAAAATTATTAATAAACGGAGTCGGTATGCAGATTCCTCCCACAAATAATTAGTTTGCGTCCTTAATCACGAGTCAAATATTGCGCTCACCGACTGTCCAAAGAATATCGGGTGCCTCTGCACCTGCAGTCTCCAGGACAGCCGGCCCGCCTCCAGCTCGCGAGCTCTGGAGACGGCTCAAAAAGACAATGAAAACGCAATGATAAATGGTAAAATTCGTCGTTTACGGCCCTAGAAATGAAGAACCTCATCTTCACACCAAATATATATATATATATATATATATATATATATATATATATATATATATATATATATATATATATATATATATATATATATATTTCTTAACTTTAGCATTAGCGCTAGAAAAAAAAAATAAACAGAAAGGAAGCCAGATTTGGCAGCAAACCGAAGAGGCGCGCGTTCAAGGGAAAGGAAGGGGGGTTTCTTGGTTTGCCCCTTCGCATGAGAACTAGTTGGTACGCCACTGGCGACTACACCACGGATCATGAAAATTTGTGCCAACGAGATAATTCCGAAACGCGTAAATTTCCGAGTTGCACGTGCCGCATCGCAATCTCAACACAGCACGTCGAAGTTCGTTTAATAGCAAAGCTAAAGCTCGGAACTACATAAATAAAAAAAAAATTGCATAGCTTTCCTCCGAGCCCGCCGCCGATCGGTTACAAAATTTTCCATACCCCCCCCCCCCCCCCCCCACACACACACACACACACACACCCTACATACACACACGAAAATCCTGAGTGCGCATATGTGTAATGAAACCATGGTTGCAGTCACGACGGTTACACAATTCACAGAGCAGCAGGGCCGCTTTTACGGGAAACCAACATCTTTATTCACGCACAAACGAACAAATCAAGCCAGATCAAGCAACTTAGTTGACGTGGGGCGTCCCGCTACAAAAAACAAAAGAAGCACCCGCACAGCGCTTCCGCAGCGCGAACTTGCAACAGTTGTTTGTTGCAAACTAGGTCGATTGAGGAGATCTTTCTCTACACGCATTGGTGAACGCAAACGACTGACACTTATAAAAATAGACGAGCTGCGCGAGCTGTGCTCGTTGAACACTCAGCAGATGCCGGCAGCCATGTTCGTCATCGATTCACACACCGATGCGGTAAAGGCAAACTTTGGATGCTTTTGAAAACAATATTGACCATCTAGGGTATTTCTTTCTCAAATATAAAAAAGACAATGTAAATTAAAATAGTATTACGGCATGGAGATACAATTTTAAAACCAACAGTTCCCACGTCGATCATCTCTCCAAACAATGAAAGCCGAGAAAAAGTGTTTAGTTATCTAAGCACCGGGCGAAGCCTAGAGCAGGGATAAATAATGTTTTTGCGCGGGAAAATACTACAAAATAATTATGTGTTCCCTTTAAAAAAAAAAACCTTTTTTTCTTTTCAGTGCTTCTTTAACGGTTGATTTTTTTTTTCTTTTTGGCATTGCTGTTCCCTGAAGTATGCCTTGTAAACGTAGTCGTCGGGCACCACAAGAATCATGGTGGCAGCTTCCTGGAAAGCAACAGGAACAGGAAATTAGCAGCGATGGAAGTGCTGCGCCGTTTGCGCAATATTGCGCCACGAACGAAAGTCTGCTACATCTTGCTCCAATATGCCATTTTTGCTAAGAATTGCGCCACACCTGCGCCAAAATGGGCTTATTGGAAAAAAAAAGAAGTTATTATTGATCGACCCTACTATTCAAACAAGTAGAAGGAAATAAAATTTGTACAAATATGAATTTCACGGCGTCACTACTCGCCGTATAGTTTGTTTCGTCTTGGGTCGGAGCGCAGTTGAAGGCTCGAACACATACAACCACACACCCGCACACTAAAAGCGGAAGTCACGAGACATTCGCTGCAGTTGATTGGTTTAGCCACTGATCTCTATTGTAGTAGGCTGGATCGCGGATCGGGAGCCCGTCGGTGTTATGGCGCACCGTGCATTCACGAGGGCGCCTATCAAACCAACCTGGCATAGGTGCCGCGGGGCAGCTAAGCAGTTGCCTCGCCTCAGACACGATCACATGGTCGTGTCGCTGCGGGGTCGATCGGGATCTCGAATTCGGCTCCCGACGTGCCGCTTTCTCTCCTAGCCACTGGATGGCGCTGCAGGCGCCCCATGGCGGGCGAGGAGGAAACCTCCTCTCCCCTCGGCCGAGATAGGCGGGTAACCGGGAGGCAAGGGTCTCTTAGGATTCCGGCCGGGCTCAAGATAGGCAAGTGCAAGCAACTGCTCTCGGGCAATGGCGGGACACGAGGTCTAGGGGATCTCTTTGTGTTTAGCTTTGGGCTTAACGTACGTTTGTAAATATTTGAGTAATGTCGCGTGTATTTGTAGTATAGATTGAGTGTCTTGTAGCGTTGTGTTTTTATGTACCAATAAACGGGGAGCGGAATCCCGCTCCCGTGAAAGAACCAGGCTGGACTCGGGTTGTTGACGGACCACGTGGGAAACGGCGAATCGGTGGCGGTACTCGAATTCCTTCAGTGTCGCCACCGGCGGTCATTGCTTGACACCAGGCAATACACGCAAATCTATGGGAGAAACGCACAAAAGTAAGAATATTGAAGCATGTACGCTGTGCTCGGAGGTGCGTATTTTATGGTGCGCTGCGATCCTTATTTCGGGTGTTTGGAGATCGAATTGGTATTTGTCAAATTTTCGATCGCCGATTAAACAAATCAAACGTACCGGTGCACCTACGGCTGAACTGGCAAGCTTGCTCTCGCAGTGGAGTAAACAAAGAAACTTGCCGTCAATGAGACCGTCCTCGGGGAAGCCCAGAAGTTGATGAATGACAAAGAAGTTCCATCTCGACAGCGGCTTTCCGGGAGTGAGCGAATTCCGCGTAGCGAAGCCTTCGAGCTTGTCGTCTGCTAAACCCAACTCAACGAAACCGCCACCGGCTCCGCGGTAACCCTAGGTAGCTCTCGCCTCATTGAGCTGCCCTGCAGCGGAGTCATTCTCGATCACAAAATATTTATTTATAAGAACTGCGAGGGCTGTCAGTTTTAATGTTTGTACGCAAGCTATTTGGCGGGCTTATCAAAAAGCATCCACAAAGTTTCAGTGCCGACAACAGCTTAGAAACGGGGGAAATTGCACTTTTTCTCGTTCTTCCCATAGAGTTCCATGCATTGGCTGGTGTCAATCAATGGCCGCCGGTGGCGGCACTTGGCCCCAGCTGCCGATGAAAGAACACGTACAAAGAGATGACGAATGCCACGATGTCGCGCTTTGATGCTGCGAATCAACCGGCCGTAACCGTTGATGCCGGGCATCAACCGCTCTGGCCGGTTGATGCGCTGACTGGTTGATTGATCGCCGACGTCGTCTTAAATTTCCAGACGACATCGCCGATGTCAGGAACTAAGAGTCCCGAGAAAACTTTGCAAAAAAAAAAAGTCGGATTGACGATTTGTGGCTACTGTGATAAAACTGAACCAGGGTCTTCTGCTCCTGATGAAATCGCTCGATTAGTATCGTGTCTGCGACATGCCTTTGTTCCGTGCCTGCAGAGTACCGTGGCACTTGCGGCGCTCGCGTCAACCCTCGCCGCCTTTTACCAGCGTGCGCGCGTCGAGCTTCACTGCTTTGCACTGGAGTGCTAGGAGCAGCGACTGACGCGGGGGTGTGCCTGGGTTAGCGCGATAGGCACACAAATTATGCTCAGGATTATTATAGGTCGACCTTCTTTGTCCTAATTGAAAATAATTCTCTAACTAAAAAAAAAAAAGAAAAACTGAAGAGAGAGAGAGAGAGAGAGAAAAAAGGGGTCTATATATGTTTGAGTGGATACGGTAGTTCCCGAGCAGCTGTCAATCGAAAGAGCAGCGAACTTCGACGTAACTTTGGTTCCTACGCCGCTAAATAGCAGCATCACCTTTTAAAGCGCGAGTATAGGCTTTTGTCATATTTTTGGGTGGTTGTTTTTGCTGTTTATGACATTAGAGTGTTGAGTACATGAAACTTAATGGACGCTATTTTATTGGCAGACGTGCTAGCGAATGTGCTGGTTCTTGCTGGCATTTTACGAAAATTGTATTTACGGGCTAGACAAGCTACCGAGTGTAAAATGGAGAGTGGAGAAAGGACATTTATTTATTTACATTGCTCGCATTTGACCTTTGCTGGATTCGGATAGTATTTCAATGGACTCCACTGCTGCTCTCTGTGGACTTGTTTCTATCATCCCTCAAGTAATGTACGACAAACGTAAGCGAAGGTGTCTAGCCCGTTATTAGTTCCTTATTCTCTAAAATTGAGTTTTTAGCTAAATCAAATAGTCCTGATGCTAAAATACCAGAAGCTTAAGTTTTCTCACGCAAACTGTCACATTTCGCAGGTTCCACATTTTCTAGTACTAAGTGCAGCGTCTACCACTGGACAGTTCGAATGCTTGCTGTTCCTCCTGTTTTCCTCTGCTGTTAAAGAGTCCAGCTGTAGGGAGTTTAAAGGCTGAGGAAGCTTTGGGGGACGTGCAGCAGTGTCTATTTTAATTGGAAATGACAATTCAAACTAAACGGTGTATTTTCCGAATACCCAAGGCTGGAATAAAGGATGTCTGGAAAAAGTATAAACATTTCAAATTATGGTACTAGCAGTGCGTATTTTTGGCAGTTCAATACATCTCATACAGGCAACTGGGGGCAATTCGGCCGTTTTTCCTGCTACTGTACAAACTAATTTCCAGTAATTGTGCTTCTTCTAAAAAATAAAACATGCCTGCGTACCTGTACGAACTAGTATATCATTAATTCACGAAGAAGCTACATTTAGGTAAAACAACCCTGTTCCACGAGCACTTCAAAGGTCTTCAGAGCCAGGGCCTTTAAAACATCTGCGAACCAACGCATGCAGAGTGGCACGCGAAGAGTCGGTGTCGCGAGCTAAATTGCCGATCGCCCAAAGGCCTTTGATATAAATGCCGTTTCAAATGCCTGCAAAGCGGGATGTAATATTCTCCTAAATCATGAACATGCAAGGAACAGACTTCCAGCGTCTGAAGCACTAACGACGCCGCTTCACTGACCCCTCGCACGATTGCCTTGTGTCGTGTGAACCGACAGGGAGGTTCATCGGCGGAATTACCTCCGCCGATAGCTTTCGGCATTTGTAACGCAATTATAAAGGTAAAAGTGACAAGCACGCTTATAAAAGGTGCGGAAGCACGTCGGATGTCGTTCATGAAGGGCGCGAAGGGTTGTGCTGCTCGTCCTCGTGCATGACAAAAGAGCAAGCGATACGTTTTCGATGACGGGTGGAGGTGTCGTCATTGTGACAAAGCCGACGCAGTGTGAGCGATTGAGCCGCTCGTGCCCGGCAAAGAGCAATTGAGCGGTGTGTATTCGGTAACGAGTGGAGATATCGTGATTGTGAATAGCGCTGGGCGTCGATTGAAGCTTTTGACCCAATTAATCGGCACTTTAATTGAATAACGAATTGATTAATCGCTCGTGTTTATTTTCTGTCATAATAGCGTAGAAAAGAAGCAAAAGCGCATTTTCCTTTTATACCTTTTCCTACGATAAACATCGCAATTTGAAGTTTCACCTGGGAATAAGCATGGTGTGTTGTTATTTGCAGGTTTTCCGCCGACAAAAATAATGTTTGCGTTTTAAAAGAGTTTCTTAGTAGATTGTTCCAATACCCCCGATAACGATACGATGCATGCACAAAGGCGGCAGTAGATTATCGGGTATCTTTATCTGAGTCATTGGAGCGATCTACTGATTGATAGAAATCACGGGATAAAAAGAAACAAAAATGGAAAGTTGTTGTTTTGGTTTCAAGTTCAACTAACTAACCAGTTTAAAACAAAATATCGCGATTAAAGCATTGATTGATTAATCTGAAGGTTAATCGATCAATCGCCCAGCCCTAATTCTGAAAACGTCAGCCTTCCGTAGCAATCCTACAAATGATAATCACGTGGCGACGTTTCAGACGCGGACGTGAAAAGACTGTTTTAAATTGTTATAACCTTGCCGATAAGGTAAGAAAGCAAGTTTTGTGTCCAACCTGCTGCCGATCACGCGAAACTTTGGAACATACCATACGGACACACATTGTCGTGCATTACAATGCAGGTGAGTAATAAAATCGAAAGGGTGGCTACCAATGGTTTTAAACAATGTTTCATGTCTTGCTTCAAATGTGTCACGACAAAACGCTGTATTGCAAACTGTAAAAAAAAAAAAAAAATACTTTTAGAATATTTTAGGCAAAGCGCCAGCTTACGGATCCCCAGGTTCAATTCCGTGTCAAAAGATTCCAATTCTCAGTCCTCCACTAGCACGACAGAAACTCCCAAAATGTACTCTTTTCATGCGAAATAATTAATTGTCCCATGGAGCGAACCGGCTTTTCCAACTTTTGAAGACGCGAAAAACGGCACCGAAATTCATCTGTCCCATGGGGCGAAGCCTGTAGTCTGTAGCAGCGAAACAAGCAATGAATTCCCATTGGCTGCGACGCGCCATATCAGATGCTCCGTCACGGAAGCCGCCGGGGCCACTCAAGGTAAAGCGGATGCGCCTCAGAAAAAAACAAACAAACAAAGTACAGCAACGCAGATGCATCGTCATGGAAGCCGCGGAGCCGAGGAAAGGGGGGGGGGGGGGGGGGTTTCGCGCCTGCCCAGTGGGGGAGCGTGATGCATCGCCCGAGCGCAGTATGAAAAAGGAAGACATGGCGCGCTGCTTGTAGGAATGCGCTGCGTGTACAAATGCTTTCGCATTCTTACACGTAAGCAGTCCTAAGTGTCTTCTCGAATTTTTTTTCTTGATTGTGGGTTTCTCGTTGGCGTTTGTACAAAGACCATATGCGAAACTGTTCGAACATCTGGCAACACTCTGTTCGCTGCCATCTTTGTTGCGTCGAGATTCCCTGCTGTTCGTCAATTTTATAGTGTTGTCGGTAACAATCGAGGCCTACTACTCACTGTCATTCATCCTCACCCACACCTGTGAGCCTAAAAGTTAGTATTGTTTTACTCTCTTGTTGCGCATATACGTGCTCGTCGCCCCACCGGTCGCTGGTTTTTCGCCGCAACCAACATGGCGGACGTACAGTCAGCACGAAATGAAACCCGAACGCCGGAACGCGTGGCCGTTGATACAGGCTGCTCCACCTGGAGGGCCCCTGAGAACTAATGAAAATGCGCCGGGGTGCGAGGGTGCGGGTCCTACTAAGATGAGCACGACCCCCGCTCGGCGCGTCTGGGAATTCCGCGTTTCGCCGGTGGCGCGCTGTAAGCGCCGTCACATCCGATACAAAAAGCACTGTCACTCGCTTTGTGTATCGGATTCCCAGCGATATCTCTTCAGCGCTGTCATTCATTATCGCTTTGTGTATCGCAAGGGCGAAATGAAAGTTGAAACATTTCGTGCGCAGAAGACCCGTAGTGCTTGATGACGTGTCACCGGAACCACGCTGGAACTCCGGTGAACAACGTGCCACGCGGTTTCTGAGAAATAATGAAACGTCATAAACGCGAAATAAAATTCGTTTATTCGCACGACCATACTCTTTATGAACAAAAAATAATGCTGCATCAGACTGACGTGGATGGTTTTTATAAGCAATGCGCATGTTTTCCTGCGAGGTTATCAGTTAAAAAGCGAGGAATTGCTTGCTGACGTTCTCTTTGGTAACCACCGATATGCCAGGCGTATCAATTCCGGAACGGAATAAATGCATCACCCTGTCTGAGCAGGGCCTATCGCAAAGAGCTATAGCCAGGTTAAGCGGCCGCCCGGTGTCGACCGGGCGACAGTGGGGCGACAGTGCGGCGACAGAGAAGCACCGAGTGACGGCGCTTACAGCGCGCCACTGGCGAAACGCGGAAGTCCCAGACGCCCCGCGCGAGGGTTGAGGACATTTTAGTAGGACCCGCACCCTCGCACCCAGGGTGCATTGTCATTAGTTCTCAGGGGCCCTCCAGGTGGAGCAGCCTGTATCGATGGCCACGCGTTCCGGCGTTCGGGTTTCATTCCGTGCTGACTGTACACTTCAGCTGGAAATTTGGCTTTGAGTGCCGGCAGAGGCACGGGCGCGGGCTCCTGGTTTTCGAAAGCGCTTTCTCTGCGCGAGTGCTTGTACGTTTTCGTGGCCTGGCCTTTGCCAGCGCCGAAGCCAACTGGTGAGACGGAGCATGTTCTTCGGCGCTCCACTAGATGGCGCTGTGCATTTCGCACATGGTTAGGGAGGCTCAAGTGAGGGTGGGTGCAACTCAAAGCCTGGAGAGCGTTTGCAATTTGATGGCGGCGCCCGAGGAGAGGATTGGGAAAGGATGTGCGCCAATGTTGCCTGCACGAGAGCAGACGCCCGCTCTGTTGTAACTCTGTTGCTCCCTGCGCCTTTCCTCCTCTCGCCTCCCGTTGCAAGCAACGAACGCCTTGGCGCAGCCTTTCTCGCTTCCTTCTCGCTCCGGAAATTGCAAACGTCGAGAGGAGAAAGCAGGGTTGCCAGACAAGCAGCAACGTCCAAGATGGCGGAATTTACCATTTTTCGCGTTAAACGAATACTTAACCTTTCGGAACAAAACTGGTGGCTATGGAAAAGTAATCATTTATACCTTGCGTAAATTATTCAAGCACATTAATGGGCTCTTATGACCTGAATCAGGAAATAAAACGACCCTTTGCCCCATAGACTCCCAGCAAAATTTAGCAATTAAATGGCGTCCATATCCCGTGATCCCCGATCTAGCAGTTGCACCCACCCTCACTTGAGCCTCCCTACCCATGGTCTTACAATGCAGAGCACCAAGCTGGTCTGAGTTATAAAGACCTGGGACCTGAATATTTAGCCGGCATTAATCTTCAGGCTAATATGTTTATATTTTTCGACATGTGTTCGTTCAAAGTGGGCGAATATTAATTATTCTTTGTATAAATATCTATTTGCTAGTCTCTTCGCTCTAGAAAAATCGGGTGTTGCATTCTTGATTAAAAAAAAAAAAAGCAATGATTCGTAGTGTTTGCGTGAAATCGACAGGCACGTGAGATCGACTGGCCACGCTTGACTGCTGCGCCCTGTGGCGTCATTTAGTTCGCAGAAATCTGCCAAATCAAAGCTGTGCAGTCAATTGTATAACACTAGGCATCTTCCGTAGCCACTTGGCGCGCAGAACGCCACAAAACACCGACTGAATTAAACAACACAGGACACTTCGCAAAGATACCACCCTTCAAAAGCATGCAAACAATACTCGAACTGAAAAGGGTCTTTGGCCAGTGTCATGGCGGCCGGAAGTGCCCGGAATACCATGTATATGTACAGCGTGTACACTAACGCTTCTATCCCACTTTGGACGGTCCGCAGAAATCGGGTTCTTAACGTATCTTGCTAAGATTTACTGCAGAGGTGCCCGAAGGTGGTGGAAGCTTTCACTAAAATTGTGGAAAGATTGGCTCACCTGAATTAATCACGTAGATTCAAAAGCTATATTTTTTCTATACTTTGCATCTACATCGAAATAATCTTTTGTGTCACGTGGCGCTTGTTCAGGCCAAATGAAGTGAAGAGTAGGTAAGCCAATAGTATTTTTTTTTTTTTGCGTTTCACCGATTTTTCAGTTGTAATAAACTCCAGAATAGCCTAGAACGAATTGTCGATGATTTTAAGAAAAAAGGCCTAGCAAGAATATTGCCACAGTGAAAACCAGTTTTTGTTCTCTTTTGACTCCAGAGCTTGCATGAATGCATCACCTTCGGGCAGCGATGCGTTGAGAAGCCGGTTTTTGTGGATCGTCCAAAGTGGGATGCAAACGTTAGTGTGCACTGTACAGGCGGTATATGCACTAGTCGGCCTTGTTCCCTTACTAAAATAAAGTAATCGATCAGAATTGTAGTGCGAGAGGGAAAAGGGCGCGCACGAGAAAAGCCGTTGTGGCTTTTCTCGTGCTCCACTTCAGCGTTCCTAGTTTCCGCCCTTTCCCCCCTCGCACTGTCTTTCTTAGGTTGTACCTGACTATAGGTATGCTGTAGCGGTCGTACGACAAACCACTTTTTCTTTTTACATTTTGCGAAATAAGAGAGAAAAAAAATCCGGCTTTCTCCACACTTTTGTTTTTTTGTACAGCTTGCCCTCCTTGTGGGAGTAGAAGGGTGGAGGATGTGCCTACGGACTGGAAAAGGAGGGTAAGTCGTAGGTGGAAAGAGGTAGCAAAGATAGCTTAAAAAAGTTTCGGGGAGTGTATGGGGATTCCTGAGGGCGCCACGAACGGAATACCCTTCCTGTCGTGTTCTGTCCCAGTCTTGGCGGCCGGTTGTGGCACGGATTGTGCAGCTTTAAAACAATTCCACTAAGGGCTCTCTGGGCGGTGCCATTTTGATCGACTGCAGCGCCATCTACTTATATCCGGGCATTTCAACGGATTCGGTTAACATTTGCGGGCTAAAAGGGAAAGGGCACACACTCGGTCCCGGTAGCAGATGACAAATTGGACGGTCTCAACGTTTGGGCGGTTTCGGTGGGCTGTTCTGCCAGAACTGCTCGCAGCAGCTCCCCGCCACCCCCCCCCCCTCCCCCCTCCCCTCCCCTCCGCTTTCCGTCCCTAATCTCCAATCTAAATCATTGAGGTCCAAGCCAATGCGGAGCCCAAGTTTGTCTGCTTATTTTGCAGGGGTCGTGGTGACGTCAGAACGCCACCGACCTCCGATTGGCTCTGACTGAAGGATAGTCGGTAGATCTCAAAGCAAGCTGCCTTGAGGTCTACCCACTATCCTTCAATCAGAGCTATGCCTTCGGACGTCACGGCAGCCCCCTGCGCAAGAAGCAGACGAACTTGCGCTCCGCATACCGCCTAGTAGACAAGACCTGCGCATTTCCTACGAACGTCGTCGCTAGTGGATCCATGCAGCACAGCCTACCTTGCATCATCACCATCGGCAGCGCGCCTTGCAGCGCGGCGAGACGGACGCGTCTGCTGCTTTGCGGTGACTCTCGTTGTGCTTCCGTCTGTTTGCCGCTTGGGGCTGACCGGGGATCCACAAACGACGACGTCACGCGCAGGCCTTCTTCTCTAGGTGGTATTGTCCCAGCCCTCCTTGAAAAACGTCATTGGTAGTGGGGTCTTACGGGCGGCTGCGTGGTGATGAAACGGTGGTAGGTGTTGGGCGCCAGCACCAGGTGGTCTCCGGGCCCCACCCTCGTCCGCACCCATCGGTCCTGGCGGTCGCGGGCGTCGAAGTACAGCGAGCCCCGCTCCATGTACCGGACCTCGGCCTCGTCGTGGCGGTGTTCCGTTGCCATGTATTTTACCTGGGGGACCGAGCGGGGTTCATAAAAAAACTCCTGTGTGACTGGAAGCGTGCGACAATACGTACACTGTGTAGCAGCCGATTGGTTTTGACGTGAAACGTTCTTTGGCTAGGTGTTCGGAATTTCTTGAAGCCCATATAAAAGCGTGGCCGGGAGGCTCGACACTGATTGGCATGGCAGGGTGGGAGAGGAGAAGTGACGTGTTCGGCGCCGATTGGTTGATGGGGAGGTCATGTGACCAGAGGGCTAGGCGAGGAGGAGCTTGACCACATGTGCGCACTGAGGGAGAGGAGCTCAAGAACATGGAAGGCTCTGGAAGATCGCCAGGTTTATCAGCCCGATTAGCGGTACTATCGCTTAATTCTTAGAACGACTAACAACTGTACACATTGTACGTGTTAAACTATCTGATGAAGAGCGCCGTGAACACGTGACCTTGCACCAATTCAGTTTTTCCGCTAAATTTAGCGGAAAAACTAATGTCAGGCGACCTAGGCACTAATTCAGTTTCCCTGCTAAATTTTGCGAAAAAAGTTTCCGCGAAAACTTTGACGTCACGTGACTTCTGCATTAATTCAGTTTCCCCACTAAATTTGGAAGAAAAATCCGCTAAATTTAACGAAAAACTTGACTTCACGTGACCCATGAACCAATTCAGTTTCCCCACTAAATTTAGCTGCAAAATTGACGTCACGTGACCTATGCGCCAATTAAATTTCCCCGCTAAATTTAGCGCAAAAAGTAGCGTCACTTGACGCTCAGTTTCCCCACTTTATTTGGTGGGAAAATTTTCCGCTAAGTTTAGCGGAAAAATTGACGTCACATGACCTATGCACCAATTTAAGTATTTAGGGAAACATTGACGTCACCAACTCAGTTTCTCCGCTAAATTTAGCGCAAAAAACCTATGCACCAACTCTGTTTCCTCGCTAAAATTAGCGGAAAAAGGACGTCACATGACCTAGGCACCAATTCAGTTTCCCCGCTAAATTTAGCGGAAATATTGACGTCGTGACCTATGCACCAATTCAGTTTCCACTCATAATTTAGTAAAAATATTGACGTCGTGACCTATGGACCAATTCATTTTCCACGCTAATAGCAGACAAATTGACGTCACGTTCTTATGCACCAATTCAATTTCCCTGCTATATTTGGCGTAAAAATTTTCCGCTAAATTTTGCGGAAAAATTAACGTCATGTGACCTATGCACCAATGCGGCTTCCCGCTCAATTTAACGGAACAATTGAAGTCCCATGACCTATGCACAAATTCAGTTTCCCCTTAAATTTAGGAAAAAATTGACGTCACGTGGCCTTTTCGCCAATTCATATTCCCCGCTAAATTTTGCGCAAAAGTTAATGTCGCGTAACTTGTTGGGACCTATATTCCCTCCTTAATTTGGCAAAATGATTACGCTGTGTCTAAAGGTACGTCGGACGTATCGGGAACCCGAAGTCTAAAGATACGTCGGATGTATCGGATCCCAGAGTCTAAAGATACGTCGGATGTACCCTAATCCCAGAGTCTAAAGATACGTCGGACGTACCCGGATCCCAGAGTCTAAAGATACGTCGGACGTATCCGGATCTCAGAGTCTAAAGATATGTCGGACGCACGCTAATCCCAGAGTCTAAAGATAGGTCGGACGTACCCGGATCCCAGAGTATAAAAATACGTCGGACGTAACCGGAACCCGAAGTCTAAAGATGTGTCGGACGTATCCGGATCCCAAAGTCTATAGATACGTCAGACGTACCCGGATCCCAGAGTCTAAAGATACGTCGGACGTACCCGGATCCCAGAGTCTAAAGATACGTCGGACGTACCCGGATCCCAGAGTCTAAAGATACGTCGGACGTACCCGGATCCCAGAGTCTAAAGATAGGTCGGACGTATCCAGAACCCGAAGTCTAAAGATATGTCGGACGTATCCGGATCCCAAATTTTAAAGATACGTCAGACATACCCGGATTTCAGAGTCTAAAGATACGTCGGACGTATCCAGAACCCGAAGTCTAAAGATATGTCGGACGTATCCGGATCCCATAGTCTAAAGATACGTCGGACATACCCGGATCCTAGAGTCTAAAGATATGTCGGACGCACCCTAATCCCAGAGCCTAAAGATACGTCGGACGTACCCTAATCTCAGAGTCTAAAGATACGTCGGACATACCCAGATCCCAGAGTCTAAAGAGAGGACGGACGTATCCGGAACCCGAAGTCTAAAGATATGTCAGATGTATCCGGATCCCAGAGTCTAAAGATACGTCGGACGCACCCGGATCCTAGAGTCTAAAGATACGTCGGACGTATCCCTATCCCAGAGTCTAAAGATATGTCGGACGTACCCTAATCCCAGAGTCTAAAGATAGGTCGGACGCATCCGGATCCCAGAGTCCAAAGATAGGTCGGACGTATCCGGATCACAGTCTAAAGATACGTCGGACGTAGCCGGATCCCGGAGTCTAAAGATACGTCGGACGTATCCGGATCCCAGAGTCCGTCGGACGTATCCGGATCCCAGAGTCTAAAGTTACGTCGGACGTATCCAGAACATGAAGTCTAAAAATATGTCGGACGTATCCGGATCCCAGAGTAGATTCGTCGGACGTACCCGGATCCCAGAGTCTAAAGATAGGTCGAACGTATCCGGAACCCGAAGTCTAAAGATATGTCGGACGTATACGGATCCCAAAGTCTATAGATACGTCAGACGTACCCGGATCCTAAAGTCTAAAGATATGTCGGAGGTACCCGGATCCCAGCGTCTAAAGATACGTCTGACGTATCCGGATCCCCGAGTCTAAAGTTACGTCGGACGTATCCGGAACCCGAAGTCTAAAGATACATCGGACGTATCACAATCCCAGAGTCTAAAGATACGTCGGACGTGTTTGCCCTTTTGAGTACAGTGTTTGCCCTGCTCAGTGGCGGCTGTTTCAGGGAGGGGGCAAAACACATGCCTTGCCCCCCCACTCTGAGAACTGGGGGGGGGGGGGGAAGTGCCCCCCTTGCCCTCCCGGTTGGCACGCCCATGCATTATGGGACGTTTCCAGAATGACGTCACACGTGACGCCACGTGTGACGTCACGAAGGTAAAAGTTTTCCTCTAAATTTGGCGGGAAAAGTTTCCGCTAATTTTTCAGCTGAATTTAGCGGGGAAGGTATTCCGCTAAATTTAGCGGAAAAATGTTTCACTTAAATTAGCGGGAAATTTTTCCTCTAAATTTAGCGGAAAAATTTCCCCGCTAAATTTAGCGGGAAATTTGGCAAAACTTTTTCGCAAAATGGGAGAAGAGCAGGAGAGAAAGAGGGGAGTGTACGGAGGGGGAGGAGAGGCATCCCCTCCTCCTCCTCAAGAGCTGCGCTCCAATTCAGCATCACAAAGAATTGTAAACGCCTTTCATTTTTAGCCGTGATTTGGACATGGCGTGCGCGTTTCGTCTTCCTTCCGCCTATCTTAAAGTGGTCGGAGCACGTGGCACCTCGAATGTTTCTGCAGATCTACTTTGAATTGACACTCACGATCCCGTCGTAGTTGACGTCGCTGGGATCCACGGGCTGTGTCCTTATCGTGTGCCAGCCCATCTCTCTCTTGAGGGCTTCTAGCTTGGCTTCGCCATCTTCCCTGGAGCTAGCCTGAAGGACCAGGTGCGTATGCCCCGGAAGAGAAAAGAAAAGCATCCGAAAGTCAGTCTTGCAGGCACTGTCCGAGGGTTGTTGCTCCCTTGCTCGATGGTGTCATTGGTTATACATATTCATTATACATAGTACATGGTCACATATACATATTCGAAGCATTTGTACGTATGAGACATGTGTGCTTCGAACAGGCTTGAGACGTATCCGCACATAATTCTTTCATCATCTCTGCAGATAAGCCCGTGTCTTTTCGAGCGGTGTGACGTGGGCTTTAGACAAAAGCTGCCTAAGCTAGCTTTGCGATAAAGTTCGCGTGGCACCACCAGTTCCGTCGCCAAATTTGTATAAAATATCAACTTGTGTTTTGGCTGTACATCATGGCTGTGACTTACCGCTTGTGTATGGAGCATGCCCAAATGTTTTACCCTTCAAAACATTTTTATTTTACGTACGACGAACACGGAGCTTATGTGGACGAGCGTGTAGTGAGCCCACCTTGCAGCGAATTACGCCACCTGTTTTGTGAGGCGGCGTTTCCGTTTCTGAATCTGGTGGAGCAAAGGCACTCTTCGTTCAACGTTCAACTGGCGTGGTCATTTCTCGGCTGCTGTCTCGTGACGACCACCCGGTCGCAACTAGAGCGCGGTCGCATGCAGGGAGTATTCACTGGCGGCCATTGCTGTGTGCGCCATTGCTAGGGTGTACTAGAAGGGGAGGTGTGAAAAGTGCGGCCCTTCCCCGTAGGGAGGTGTCGTCCTTCCTCGCGTCAAGGGGTAAATTTGGCGCAGTCTCACTGAACCGTGCAGTACTGCCAAAGCTACATCTGGATGAGTTTCACACCGGCACGCGTTCGTGTAATCACTACTGCGTGATGCACGTAAAAGCTCCAGGTTAGCGGTTGTATACTGCACTGGCTAAATTTCTCATCTACAGCTAAGCGACCGGTCGCCCCTTGAGGCGTACCAACATCAAGGTTGTATAAACATACAAAGCAAGCCAATGTTTTTTTTCAAAGCCACAGGGAGAGATTATCCCAACCTGTTCAAGAAGAGGGAAAGGAAGAACGGGGGAATCCCAGCCCTTTTCTCCCGTTCCTCCTTTCCCTCCTCTTACACAGGTTGGCCTGCGCTCTCTCTCCTGTAGCTTTGGCTTTACTGCACGTTTTTAGTAAAACGGAAATAGGGGCGCCGTACGCGGTCGTTTTATTGCTCTGCGGTACGGTGTACTAGAACACCTTATCCCTTCTAGAACACCTTATCCGTGGCTCCTGACACTTTCATGCTTGCCATCGCATCGGTGTTTACTCAGCTTTCTAGTGGAGGTATGCCATGCCTTCCACGAAAAAGAACAAAGCGTAACGCTATTGTTTCGTGCCGGGGTGCGATGGAGGATACAAGTTGTGTGGGGATAAGCTATCCCGTTTTCGAGCACTGAGAAAACCCGCCACGTTTCAGAAGTGGGCCCGCGCGATTCCCTGGGCAGACAAGCCTCTCGAACCGCTCATTCACACTTTAAGCGGATCCGCGTTCGCAAAGCGGTTGCGAACGCGGTTGTATAAAGATTCAGTACAATTGCACGCGCGCTTGATGTCATCGAGTGCGCGTGCAATTGTACTGGATCTTTATACAACCGCGTTCGCAACCGCTTTGCGAACGCGGATCCGCTTCCAGTGTGAATGAGCGGGAAGAGAGCTCCGCCGTATGCGAAAGGCATTTTGACAACAGCTGATATACATCTGCTCACCGCTTCGTGCTAATAAAGTAAAACCGCTGGAATTTCATAAAAAATGCGACGTTGATAGAATTTACGAAAAATACTACTCCAAATGTTAGGTAGGCCGACGCAGGGATGGGCAGATACTCCAAGAAGTATTCGGGAATACAATTACTGAGATACATGTATTTTAAGGACCAAAATACAGATACTGAGGTACATTTGTCTTTTATGCAACGGGATATCCCTGAGATCTTTCTGCAAAAATGGCGAAAAAGTATTCCGCAATACAGATACAGGTACAACCTAAATAGTAATGTATGCTTGTGCTCCTCTTTTTGTGTAATTTGATGCACGTCCTGTTGCCTAGGACTTCTTACTTATCATTAATGCCGCAAAAAAAAAAAAAAAATGTTACTTTTGGTGAACCACATAGTTACAGAACGCCAAAGGCTGCGTGTCATGCTTTACAGAAGGCGTCTGCACGAAATGAATTCCCTGTTTTGCAGTGAGGGCGCATCTCAGACTGTCGTCTTACATGCTTCTGAGTCACCCATGATGTGGGGGTGATTAGACAACAGAGCCGCACTTTTTCTACAAACAACTCCTTTAAAAGAGTTCGCTCTGCTTCATTGAAAAAAAGTGGACGGCTTTGTGAGAGGGAGCTCATTCTGTAATTCTCGCAAGTAACCGTTTTTAAACCAGCTTTTTAAATGTTGGTGACTGTGATGGATTATGTTATAGGGCGTGTTCATATTATAAATTCTGAAACACTTTGCACCAAACATGTTTTTATCTTTTAAATTTATCGTAAAAAAACGGCAACAAATGGAACGATACAAATGGGGTCTAGGACTTTTCGGTGTAGGGCGTTTCGGTGTAGGACGTTTCGGTGCGGACCTTTCGGTGCACGGGCGTTTCCGTGCTCGGACTTTTCGGTGTACGGACTTTTTGGTGTACGAACTTTTCGGTGCACGGACTTTTCGGTGTAGGACTTTTCGACGCGCGGACATTCCGATGCACAGTCTTTTCGGTGCACAGACATTTCGGTGCACGGAAAACCAAAATCACGAGTTTTTTTTCTAAACGTAATAAGCACTATTTTAGCTAGAAATTTATTTCTTCGCAATTTATAAGTTTTTTAGACTTGGTCATTTATTTACGGCCACTTACTGATATACCACCTAAGTGACTTTGTAAGGCGCAGTACCATCCTGCGTCAGGATTGGAGGCGTTGGACGTTATGGTTCGTTTGTTGATGTCTCTTTTCAAATGTACGCACTAGTCGCATCACATGTCTCGGGTATTTTTCAACAATCTCAATCTTCTCGCTGTTGGGGCCTTTCCTACACAGATTACCAATAATAAAGCCCACACCTGTACAGAAGTTGCCGAGAACGCCTGTATCGACCCAAAGCGCGAACATGATGTGGTACGTCTAGTGCGTACGTTGGAAAAAAGACACCGGCAAATTAAACATAACGTCCAACGTATCCAGTCCTCGCGCAGGATGGTGCTGCGCCTAACAAAGTCACTTAGGTCGTATATGAGTAAGTGACCGCTAATGGATGACCAAGTCTACAACTTTTTAAAGTGCGAAAAAATAAATTTCAAGCTATAGAATAGTGCTTATTACGTTTAGAGACAACTAAAAAAAAGAAAAGAAATCGTGATTTTGATTTTTTTATGCACCGAAATGTCCGTGCACCGAAACTTCCGTGCAGCGAAATGTCCACGCACCGAAAAGCCCCGCACCGAAAAGTCTGTGCACCGAAATGTCCGTGCACCGAAAAGTCCGTGCACCGAAAAAACCGCACCGAAACGCCCTACCCCGAAACGTCCTACACCGAAATGTCCGGATCCCCGTTTCCCGAGACGCCTACAGCGCGCCTCTCCAAGGCACCGCCATGCGGCATCCGCACGGACCGGGGCCAAGCCTCGGCCTTCGCTTTGCACACCACCCCTTCTATAGGGTGATTCAAGGGGCGGCCAGGCTCTTTAAATCGACCGCAAAATTCGGTTTCTTAACCTATCGCGCTACGACTTTGTTCAGCGTTGCCCACAGATGGTGCATTTTTTTTTTGTAAAATTTGCAAAGAGCGAACTTACCCGAGGAAAAAGTAAAGAAAGAAAAAGGCTTAGCTCCTATGGAAACGCAGCGACACCACCGGTCTTCAAACAACACGGCGCCGTTTCGCACGGGAGACAAGAGATGGCGCAACGAACGCCGCCAACGAACGAGCATACGGCGACGAGAACCGGCGTCTTTAGCAGACGATCTTTTCGACTCAAAAGCGGCGCGCGTTCCGCAGGTGGCGACAGTCGCAGAAAAAAAACAAAAAAAAAACAGGCGCGGTAACAACAAGGAACTGCAGTTCCTTGTCTGCTAAAGACGCCGGCTCTCGGCGTCGTATGCTCGTTCATTGGCGGCAGTTGGCGTCGCGACCGCTTGCGCCATCTCTTGGCTACCGTGCGAAACGGCGCCGTGTTGTTTGAAGACCGGTGGCATCTAGCGTTTCCATAGGAGCTAAGCCTTTTTCTTTCTTTACTTTTTCCTCAGGTAAGTTCGCTCTTTTCAAATTTTACAAAAAAAAAAAGCACCATCTGTGGGCAACGCTGCACAAAATAGTAGCGCGATAGGTTAATTAAAGGGGCGGTGCAACGATATTCAATTGGAATGTTTTTCACTTTACACGAGCTTTCTGGCACTAGTGGGACTCAAGGATACTCGCACGCAACGCCACTGACTGAGAAACTCCTTTGTTGCGCTGTAATTTCGAGGACAAAACTGAGTGTTTTCAGTCAATCTCTCCTTCGCAAAACCTGATGACGTAGCTGGGCGGTAGCAGTACCGCCCAGTGACGATATTTGAATGCGGCTCATAGATTGGACCCGAGCATGGCGTGGACACTCGATTTGGGCTCGTGATAATTGATAGCTCGAGAAGCATTCGGGTAGTGTCCCGTGTCCAATCGCTGCAATGACGACAACAGCCGAACCATAACAATGTCTGGAACTCAGCGCGTGTCCTGTGCCTTGCCAACCCCAGCGCATGGCTATGATCAACATTGGCGGCATATAATCGGCTCCAGACCACGTGATCTCTTGTTCTGGCTGCAAGTTGAGGGGGTGAACTCTGCTCGTTTTTCTTGATTTTTTTTTTCTGCGACTTCGATTGCGTGTGGTGAAAAACGAAGGGGTATTTCACAAGTCATTAACGTCAGGGATCCGTTTTAAGCGGTATTTGCGCAAAATACAAAAATCGTTGCATCGCCCCTTTAAGAAACCAAGTTTTGTGGTCAATTTAAAGAGCCTGGCCGCCCCTTGAATCACCCAGCAGAATACCTTACTATTGCTGAGCGCGTGATAGCGTCGAGCTTCCATATTGCTTCTGCGACGTGTCTTTCGCACAGGGACGGCGCCAAATAAAGGCGAACGAAGGCCCCCCCCCCCTTTCCCCCCCCCCCTCCCCCCCCCCCCCCTTCCCATTTTAAGTTTAACCTATCGCACCAAGATACACCAGCCTTCGAATCTGCTGGTAAAAAAATAAATCAGTAGGGTACGTTGTTGGGTAGTTGGTTCATCTTAGTTAAACATATAAAATAGCGCAAAAAAGACAAGGACAAGAGGTATATAGTAATTGTCCTTGTCTTTTTTGCGCTATTTTATATCTTTAACTAAAAAATAAATCCTCAAAAACGCCCCTAAATTTGGAGAAAAATAAGCCCCGGAAACACGGAACCGTATAGATATAAACCTCCTTCATTCAATTCGTCACGGCGGAAAGATGATGTGTTCATTTTTATCTGGCGAAAATCACGTGCGCGGCATTCATCGCATAGCTTCACTTGGATACCAAGGTGGGATAATGAAAACTCCTCCCCTAGATTCTGAGAGCCCTGGAGCGCCTACTTTCCCTCAAAGCACTCGGGGGAGCCAATCGCTACAATCGACGGAGAGAGCTCGGCCAATGGCGAGGTTGAAAGCAAATACCGTAGAGACTAATACAGGAAACTCCGGGGTAAAATGGGAGGCGGAAGTAGAAAGCGATCCTGGCGGTATGGAGTGGACAACTCGCCACTTTCCCCGGAAATGAATCAAGTGGGTTGTGACTCACTAGAGAAATTGATCGTCTATGAAATATTCCTTTTTTTTTTTATGGAGCATAGGGAGCATAAGTTCGTGATATTGGACCTCTTGGTATTTCGATGTCAAAATGCAGTGTGTTGTATAGACCAGTCAGGATTTGTATAGCGATTTTGTACAATCTAAATAATTAATAACCTTTTCTGAGCTTGTTGATTTATTTGTTTTATTCCTACCGAAACATGTCTTATTAGGTGTCCTCGGCTCCAAGTGACCATAATTGGCAATAGGCATCAATTTTTTATGAGACCGACTTGAAATGACTCTAAGTGACTAGAAGTGATTATTATTGATAATTATGTGATTCTTTGTTTGCTTAGACTTATGAACGGCTTCAAGTAGCTTTTGTTGGCTATTAGCATCTTCTTTGACCAGATTGACCTTAAATGGCTGCCAATGGCTATTGATGAGATAATTGACAATTTTCTATTTCGGCGTTGGTAAAAGCATATGGCTTCAACTGGCAATTATTGGCTATCAGCCTTCACTTTTATATATATTTGCTAGATATGGCAACTAATATTAATAATGAGTAATGAAAACTGAGCTATTTCTGTTTATAAACTGGAATGACTTCAGGTGGCTATTATTGGCTATTAGAATATATTTCTGACCAGATTGGCTCAAGGGCTACTAATGGCTGTTAGTCAGTATAATCCAAGGGGGATAGAAGGGTAGGAGAGGGCATGACGTCAGCCGCGTAGCCTCCACAAGCCATGCTCCCTTGACGCCTCGCCTTTTTCTCATTTTCTTTCTTATTCTCCTCACTTATCAGGCCAACGTGACCACATCACGTGACCGTAGCTAGCCTTCGTCTAGCCTTCGATCTGATAAAACCTACCGGACGGAGCGTGCGCAAGCCTGCAAGGAATCCTCCTACAATCAACCATCCATCTAACACGTGACATGTCACGCGCACCAATTGCCAGAGAGACCTGGGGTCACGTTGGCCACAACATCGTTTAAACTTGTTATGACTAGGCTTCACCAATATTGCAACGTGCCCCCTCCTATACTTTGTTTCATCTTAAGTCCAGACGCAGCCGATGCTACGAGCTGATAGGAACAATCAGACAACGTCAAAAGCGCATCATCATGACGCTCGCCAGGTTCCTTTACGCATTCTATTATCGCTGAACCAATCATAAACAGAAAAGGCCCAGTGACTTGCGATTTTGACGCTGCTTGGTTGGTTCCATTATCTCGTAGCGTCAACTGCGTCTGGAGGGAAGCTGAAACCAAGTATAGTACTTATAACCTCCTTGGTATAATCGCAATTATCTGCTGTTTGAGTGTTTATGAATGAGAATGGCTTCAAGTGACTATTATTGGCTGTATAAGCACCTATTTTTGAATAGATTGGCTGCAAATGGCTACAAACCGCTATTAAAGGGATACTGAACCGAAGAATTTAGTGCCCATATTAAGTGGCGCACGTTCTTTCCACGAGCCAGCAGCCGCCGGTGTGCGCGAGCACACGCAACGAAAATGACGTCAAAGACCTTTATTCGCGCTTTAGAGGACAGTGAAATGCATGGGCTTCGGGCCAAAGGAGAATAAATACAGGCTTTTCATCTCTACAAGTGAAAGCTACGTGCTTGATAGACCAATTAATCGCTTACCTTTTACACCAGACACCAGTGTGTAGAAGAAAAACTTGTCTTTATTCTCCTTTTTCCCGAAGCCCATACATTTCACTGTCACCTTAAAGGAGCTGTGCAACGATATTCAATTGGAATGTTTTTCACTTTACACGAGCTTACTGGCACTATACTTCGTCTCACCCTAGCATGGACTAACCGCGAAGGCTGTGCTAGCGCGAGCGGCCCGCCTTGACTGCCTTGACTAGAGCACTAGCTGCACGAGCCCTCTTGCTGCCGCCACGGCTTCATTCAAAGCGACTAGCTCGCGCTTTTAGCACGCGCGGCTAACAATAGTTCATACTAAGGTGAGACGAAGTATAGTGGGACTCAAGGATACTCGCAGGCAATGCCACTGGCCAAGAAACTCCTTTGTTGCGGTGTAATTTCAAGGACAAAAGCGATCATTTTCATTCAATCTCTCCCTTGCAAAATTCGATGACGTAACGCGGGGATCGCAGTACACCCGTATGACGATATTTGAATGCGGTTCATAGATTGGACCCGAGCATTGCGTGGGCACTCGATTTAGGCTCGTGATAATTGATAGCTCGAGAAGCATTCGAGTAGTGGCCCGTGTCCAATCGCTGCAACGACTACAATAGCCGAGCCATAACAATGTCTGGAACTCAGCGCGTGTCCTGTGCTTTGCCAACCCCAGCGCGTGGCTATGATCAACATTGGCGGCATATAATCGGCTCCAGATCACGTGGCCGCTTGTTCTGGCTGCGAGTTGAGGGCGTGAACGCTGCTCGTTGTTTTTTAATTTTTTTCTGGGACTTCTAATGCGTCGGGTGAAAAACGAAGGCGTGTTTCATAGGTCATTAACGTCAGGGATCCGTTCTAAGCGGTATTTGCGCAAAGTAAAAAAATTGTTGCATAGCCCCTTTAACCGTAAATGGAGGTCTTTGACGTCATTTTTGTTGCGTGTGCTCGCGCACACCGGCGGCTGCTGGCTCGTGGAAAGAACGTGCGCCACTTATTATGGACACTAAATTCCTTGGTTCAGTGCAACGATATTCGTTTTGAGCGTTTTTCACTTTGTATGAGCTTACTGGCACTAGTGGGACCCAAGTACACTCGCACGCAACGCCACTGACCAAGAAACCTCTTTGTTGCGGTGTAATTTCAAGGAGAAAGCGAGCGTTTTCTTTCAATCTCCCCTTCGCAAATTTTGATGACGTACCCTGGTGGTAGCAGCATCCTCCAGGGACGATATTTGAATGCGGCTCATAGATTGGACCGGAGCATTGCGTGAGCACTCGATTTGGGCTCGTGATAATTGATAGCTCGAGAAGCATTCGGGTAGTGGTCCGTGTCCAATCGCTGCAACGACGACAATAGCCGAGCCATAACAATGTCTGGAACTCAGCGCGTGTCCTGTGCTTTGCCGACCCCAGCGCGTGGCTGTGATCAACATTGGCGGCATATAATCGGCTCCAGATCACGTGGCCGCTTGTTCTGGCTGCGAGTTGAGGGGGTGAACGCTGCTCGCTTTTCTTTAATTGTTTACTGGGACTTCTATTGCGTGGGGTGAAAAACGAACGCGTGTTTCATAGGTCATTAACGTCAGGGATCCGTTCTAAGCGGTATTTAAGCAAAGTATAAAAATTGTTGCATCGCCCCTTTAATAACTAACTATTGCTTGAGCTATTTTTATATTTACAAAATGGAATGGCTTCAAGTGGATAATGTTGGCTCTTTGTTTTTATTTTTGACCAGATTGAATTGAAATGGCTGCTGATGGATATTGATGACATCATTGAACAATTATGTGCTATTTCGGTACTTAAAAAAGAGTATGGCTTCAAGCGGTTATTATTGGCTTAGGCATCAAATTTAAGATAAATTTGATTGAAATAGCTACAAATGGCTATTAGTGACTAGTGTTAATAATTATGGGCGTTTTTGAGTTTACTAACTGAAATGACTTTAAGTGGCTATTGTTGTCTATTAGCATCTATTTCTGACCAGATTGGCTTCAAATGGCTAGCAATGGCTATTAGTGAGCATAATTGACAATTATGTGCTATTTCAGTGTTTATGGATGAAAATGACCACAAGTGGCTATTACTGGCTATAAGCATTTAATTTTATTGCCATGGCTTGAATTGGCTAGAAATGGCTATTAGTGACTAGGTGTTGATAGTTCTGAGCGATTTTTGTGTTTACCAACTGGAATGGCTTTAAGTGGCTATTGTAGGCTATTATCATCTCTTTCTGTGCAGATTGGCTTCAAATGGCTAGCATTGGCTATTAGTGAGTATAATTGACAATTATGTGCTATTTCAGTGTTTATGGATGAAAATGGCCACAAGCAATGGCTATAAGCATTTATTGTTATGGCAATGGCTTGATTTGGCTACAAATGGCTATTAGTGACTAGTGTTGATAGTATATTAGTGATGGGACGAATCACCGGAGATTCGGATTCGGACAGATTCGGAAATTTCCGAACTTCCCGCGACAAATATTCGGCAGATTCGGAGATTCGTCAGATTCGTCGCTGGTTGCAGTCGGCAGCGTGAAACTTGTCGTAAACCTCGCGAATGCGGTCAGTTGTGTTTTTCTAGGTACTCTTACTGCATATAACCATATTTCGTCTTGTTTATTTCAACGTATGGTATGTACTTACTCTCATTCTAAACCCTGGCACGCGACCAGGTCCAGCTGAGCTGATCGGTGTGGTTGACGTAGGCATAACCAATGCACGGTCTCTCTGTGCGGTTTCGCGGTGATCGGCAAAAAGTAGCGAAAGGCAGTGTATTATACACAATGTGGCGCAGCGCACAATATATATATTCAGGTAAGGAAATGATTCGTCTCCTTCTCTAGAGCTGCGTATGTCTGTACCTGTAAGGCGCGAGAGCGAGATGAATGTTGCTCGTCACAACTTCGACCGCGTACCGGCACCGGTGGCGAAGAAAAACGTCGCTAATTCGCACTTGTTTCTCCGTTCTCGGCAGTAAGTCGGCCGTGAAACGTTACGCGTTGCACATCTTTGGAAGCAACACAACAGGTACTAGAAGAAACGGACGTAGGGCTTTGTCCATTTCAGGTGCGCCGTTCGTGGTTTGCAAGACGAACTATTTCAAATACCAATCTGCATTTCTCGCAGGAGCTTAACCGTACTCAATGCTCCTGGAACTACCTGTCCAAGAAAGTGTTGTCAGAAATAAATAATAGTTTTATTGCACTCGCTGCTTTTCTTGCAGAAAAATGAACATGTCGAAACAGTAAAAGTTAAAGGACTAGCAGAACATTAACACTTAAAGAATCGCCACTCGAAGGTCAGCTTTTCCAGGAATGTTTCTTGCGGTTCAGACTGTCCCAGTTGTGCTTGCCTGTGCCTCCATGTCCTGCTCATGTGAATGAAGCTGATGGTGCCCACATCCTCCAGTGTGAGGCGGTTCCTTCTGACGGTTATGACGGCCCCTGCAGGGTACACCCCCTCTGTGTACACACTGATTGGCAGGCAGGCAAGATATCCAGTGGCTACGGTGTACAGGTCAGGCTACAGGTACACCCCTAATCACACTTAGCTACAACAAGCAGTCGGTGGTTCTCCTGTCCTCCCAGCGCCCACATAAGAAGTGCACTCCAAAACGTTGCGCAGTTTGGAAGAACAAGTTCACTGCATCTCGCATGCGGCGTATTTGTAAGCGCACCTGCTATGTCGGCGATGAGAGGACGGAAAAACCACGGACTGCTTGTTGTAGCTAAGTGTGATTATATTTGTAGTTTTTTTCTTCCAGTATAGATGATGAGATTGCTCTGCAAGTTAATTAAGCATTCCACTTCCTCGTCTTCCAGGTAAGCATCAACTTGTGAACTGACGACCGTTGTGGTTTGTCGCTTCCGCCGTGGCCCTTGAGTAGCTGTGCTTAGTTTTACTGCAGTTGCCGCTTATCTTTTGCAGAAAAGATAACAACTTGAAACAGTATGTTATAGGCTACTGGGAGTGATGCAAGGGCACTTTAGCAGTCGCCACTCTCGAAGATCATCTTTTCCAGGAAAGGCTCTTCTTCCGGTTCAGACAGTTACTCCTCAGCTGCGCTGGCCTGTGCTGTCTCTGCTGCGCAGCTGAGGCTGTTGACTACTCTTGCAGGCAGAATGTTGGGGATCCATGCCCTGTTCATGCAAATGAAGCTGAGCGTGGCCACATTCTTCGATGTGAGGCGGTTCCTTCTGCCGGTCCCGATGGCTCCTGCAGTGCTGAATACCCTTTCGGAGTACACACTGGTTGGAGGGCAGGCAAGGTATCCAACAGCTGCGGTGTACAGGACAGGCCACATGTACCGCTTTTTCTCCCAGTAGACAATGGGATTGCTCTGCGAGTTATAGCATTCCATTTCCCCGTCTTCCAGGAAGGCATCAAATTGCGCCTTGACGACCGCTATGGTTTGCCGCCTCTTCTGTCGTAACCTGGGAGGTGTGCTCGATGTCTTATACCATGAGTGAAAATAACTGGGTGGTGAGCTGCCTGAGGAGGTGCTGGGGGCACTCTGGGGTGATGATTCAGCCGCACTCTTGTCCTCACATGCTTGGCTATGAACATCCTGGAGTCTCTGCTGTAGGTAGCTTCGCACAATTCTCAATTTTGGGGATGCAGAGGCCTCTTCGCTTCTGTGGGTGGAAAATGTGCTACTGAAACGAGGATCCAGTAGGGTAGCATCCCAGTACTGAACATCTGTCTTCACAGAATTCAAATGTCGACTAAGGCTCAGTTCATTAAGCAGATATGAAGCAAGGCAGAAGGCCGGGTTGTCGAGCTCTGCACCTGCCATAGTGTGGGTGACTCGATGAATGTGAGGAGGGGCAATACTTGCCCCAGCGTCGACGTGTCCATGCAGAGGAGGCGTGTTGCCTCCTCAAACGGCTTCAAAACGGTTGCCATGGCCTTGAGCAGAGCCCATTGCCGTCCCAAGTGAAAAATGTTTGCAAGTGGTACCACTTGCAAATGGTTTATTGAACAGGTGCCACTAGGAAGTGGTACCACTTGCTAGTGGTACCACTTGCTAGTGGTACTGCTTGCTAGTAGTACCACTTGCTAGTGGTACCACTTGCTAATGGTACCACTTGCTAGTGGTACCAATTGCTAGTGGTACCACTTGCTAATGGTACCACTTGCAAACAGTACCATTGTTATATAGATGCACAAAAACAAAGCCAGGTGTTTGTCTTTCTCACTTCTATTTTGCAGTTGAGAGTGCTTGTGGAGCACAAGTACTTGGCCTGAAGATGAAAAATCCTCAAAACCCAGGCACCTCAGATCTTTTCGGGAGTCCTGGATCTTTTGTGACAGGGCTGTCGACATGTTAGTGATGACTTGGTGAACAGGCACCTTGTTCTGGTGTCCCCAATGTTGCACTCTCTGCAAAAACAACAGAAAAATACTCATCTAATAACAGCTCATGGAGATACAGTCATATGATTGAACAAATTGAACTATGACGAGGTCAACTTAGAAGAGACTCAGCTCCTTCCGGACAACCACATGTTGTTTTTGTCTGTCCTTCGGTGCCACCTTGCCCCCATAAGCCCTTCGGGCAACTCGCACGCGACCCCAAATCGCTCGCGCCATGTCTTTGGTTACCATGGTTGGTTTGGCCTGCTTCATTATTTTTTCTGCTTGATAGGAGCCGATGGTGGTGCCCCGATTCACGTGGTACTGTGGGTCAAAAGGGTATTGTAGCTTTGGCAGCGGTCAACACAAAATCCACAATTCACGCGAAGCCAATCGTCGCAATGAGTTGCCTCGCGCCACTTAGGCGTTCGTGTGTGAAAAGATGATGGTGTCGACAGCCTCTTGGTAGACATCTCTCGTCGGAATTCTAGAAGCGGCTGCCACTGACGTCGTTGCTGGCGACGGCACAGCGACTGCGCGGGAGGAAGGCAATGTGTCGAAGACCCGTTGACCGTCCACTCCCAGGCAGTGGCGGAGCAGGTATCGACGACATTGCGAGGGCAGTGCGTGAGCCCCACATGCTCCCATGAAACAATCGAAGAGCGAAATCCATCGCTCCCAGGAAATTTCCGACTTCCCTGGTTTACTCAAGAAGTCTTGAGAAGGTTTGATGCCGAAGCCGCCGTCCATCCCGTCGTCAAAAGAATGTGGAGTCCTCGGTGAACCCGGCGGGTCGGGAAGGAACGTCCAGTCAGCTGTGCTGCTATCATGAGGCTCTTTATCCAAAAATGATGATGATAAAGAAGAAGAAGTAAGTGAATGAACACATAGCATAGAGGAAGATGAAGTTATCCGAATATATAAAAATATAACAATGAAGACACAACCCAACTGGTACACGCAGTACATGTGGCAAATGACGGCTTAAGAAACGCAGGGCGTGACTCGTTATCTTCCTGGTTCGTGATTGGTTCTCCGGCGGTCGTGTCGGCTAATGTCGCATTCTCATTGGCTGTGATGGGATGACGAGACGCTCAAGACTCGCCATGCCCTGCGTTTTTTGAGCTCGAGCTCAAGAAACTAGAGTTCCTGTATAGACCTTTCCAATGTTTACAAAATCACAGTCCAGCGTGCGGTCTTCACAGCCCAGCACGTGCGTGTTCGTCGCTTCGGAAAGCGAGCAAAGCACGCGCCATACGCACGAACGCTCAAAATGGCACCGGCCACAAGCTCGTTTTTGGAAAGGTCTATAGGCTCCCTACGGGAGCCAGGGTTGCGCGTTCATGCATGGCATGTGGATCCAGCTCCTCACGTGACTGAATTTGGCGAATAGCAGCGCCGCGCGTTCGAGGCGCGCGGTGCGCTCAAAAGCAGGGGAACGTACGCCGGGGCGCGTGCAGCGTCCACTTTCCTGCACGGCACTTGATCCGGCTCCTCACGTGATCGGATCTCGGCGAATAGCGGCGAGGGCGGCACGCGGCACGTGGAATTAAACGCGCAACTCTGGCTTCCGTAGGGAGCCTATACAGGAACTCTACAAGAAACGTCTTGTTGCAAATTTTTCAATTTAAAGAAAAGACCTCCAGGACGTGTATACATGTGTGAAATCTTGTCAAAATATTTGAATTGCATCTCAAATAAGTGTGGACGTTTCATTTTTTTCTTGAAAAATCTTTACATTAATTGTCTCTGATCTTGACTTTTTGTAACTAAAAGCAACATATTTAAGACACCTGAAAGTTTTTGTAGATTGAACTTGAAGCAACACCTTTCACTTATTTTATTAGTGATATATGCGATTTTCCAAACTGGTGCTATTAGCAACCCAAGTGATACCACTTGAAGCTCATGTGGCATCATTTGCAACTCAAGTGGTACCACTTGAGGCCCAAGTAGTACCACTTGGCTTACAAGTGGCACCACTTTACTTCAAGTGGTACCATTTGACTTGAAAGTGGTACCACTTGACCTGCAAGTGGTAGCATTTGACTTGAAAGTGGTACCACTTTACTTGCAAATGGTACCCCTTGAAAGCAAATGGTACCACTTGAAATACCACTTCACATTTTCACTTTGGGTGGCGCAAGGTAGTGCTTCGTGCTGTCTTCGAAAAACTCACTGTCAGCTATCCGCTGCTCAGAGAGTCGCTCAACCATGTAGAATGTGCTGTTCCATCTGGTGGGAACGTCTTGCAGAAGCTTGTGAACTGGCAGCCTGTGTCGAAGTTGGATAGCTTCCAGTTGCTTCTGAGCACTCCCAGAGTGTCGGAAATGGCCAACGATGGCACGTGCTGCCTTGAGAGTCTCCTCCAGCTCTGCACCAGACTTGGTCAGCGATGCAGTGGGCCATGCATGGTGCGCGCTTCATCCCTCTGTTGTTCAGTGCTTTCACCACATTTTGTGCATTTCCGCTTGTAACAACGCCAATTTTCACCCCCAAAGGGACTAGCCATGTCTCTACGACATCCTTGAGCTTCTGGCCGATGTTGTAGGCCGTATGCTACTGTCCGAACCCGGACGTGTCGAGGACGGCATTGTTTCTGGTCAGGGATCCCTTGGAGTCTGGAGCTATTCAGTGTGCTGTCACAGACATAAAGTCATTGACTTGGCGGCTTGACCAAATATCGGTTGTGAGGTGGACTTCCGCCACGAACTCTTTAGGTTGTACCTTTAAAGCCTCTGCAATGACAGTCTCCAGCGCTGGGATGGCCGAGTTTGCGAAATAGCCCCTGCTCGGAATGTTCCATTTCGGAACACAGACCCGCATAAAACCTATGAACGCAGGCCTCAACCATGGAGAATGGCTTCATTGACTTTGCAATGTATTCTGCCAGTTGCTTGTTGTGCGCCGTTGCCAATGAGTGTGTCGAAGTCTAGCTCTGCTTGCGATTAATTGCCTCTAGTAAGGTCAGCTGGGTCTGGGGTGATTTTGCAACACAGGATGTCACGAATGATGCTGCTGGTGTTGATGCAGACGTTGCTGTTGGCGCAGCAGGAGTCCTCTTTAACAAGTGGGGACGGTTTCGCGTCATGTGATTATGAAGTGCAGTTGTTCTAATCTTTTGGCAGCCACCTTCTTTTCCAAGCCGTGCAGTCTTGCGGCATTGTTTACATACTGCCTGAAGCTGGCCTGTTCTCTCGAAATGGACCCATATTGATGATTCTTTTGCACGCTTGGCGGGTGGGGGCAGGTTCCGGTCCTCGTGGACATCTGGACGTGGTTCACTCGCTGGTGTTCTGCTGCTGGAACTCGGTGTTTGGTCCACTTGAGCGTCCACTGGTGGTATCAGTGTTGGATCTGATAAACAAAGTTTAAAAAGAGTAACAAATATTTATGCAGGTGATTACCATGTACTACATAGCTACTGTTTTTGGATCACTGTAATTGGATCTACACAATTTTCGCATAGATTAACGCTGGTGTGCTTGATCTACCGGGTGGCTCAAGGAGGCGACAGGCTCTTTAAATCGACCGCAAAATTCGGTTTCTTAACCTATCGCGCTACGACTTTGTGCAGCGCTGCCCACAGATGGTGCATTTTTTTTGTAAAATTTGCAAAGAGCAAACTTACCTGAGGAAAAAGTAAAGAAAGAAAAAGGCTTAGCTCCTATGGAAACGCAGCGACGCCACCGGTCTGCAAACAACACGGCGCCGTTTCGCACGGGAGACAAGAGAGGGCGCAAGCGGTCACGACGCCAACTGCTGCCAACGAACGGGCAGACGACGCCGAGAGCCGGCGTATTTAGCAGACAAGGAACTGCAGTTGGTTGTTGTTACCGCGCCTGTAATTGTTTCTGCGACTGTCGCCGCCTGCGGAACGCGCGCTGCTTTTGAGTCGAAAAGATTGTCTGCTAAAGACGCTGGCTCTCGACGCCGTATGCTCGTTCGTTGGCGGCGTTCGTTGCGCCATCTGTTGTGTCCCGTGCGAAACGGCGCCGTGCTCTTTGAAGACCGGTGGCGTCGTTGCGTTTCCATAGGAGCTAAGCCTTTTTCTTTCTTTACTTTTTCCTCAGGTAAGTTTGCTCTTTGCAAATTTTACAAAAAAAATGCACCATCTGTGGGCAGCGCTGCACAAAGTCGTAGCGCGATAGGTTAAGAAACCGAATTTTGCGGTCGATTTAAAGAGCCTGCCGTCTCCTTGAGCCACCCGGTAGTTATGAAACTTCCATTATTTGAGCGCCTGCAGTTCCATATTTTCTAGAGTGAATAAGCGCCTCAAAGACAAGAACAGAAGACCAAGACGACATTGAGCGCTACTTACAACTGTATTGTTTATTGAAAAACACTATCTGTACACAAAACCGGGCTCCTGGCATAAGAAGGCGAACTCATCAGTTAGATTCAGCGACGATGCACTTCTGCCCATTGTGTTTGCTCACTAGTCAAGCCCTTAAAGTGCAAACAAACTGCAGTCTAGAAAAGCAAAGGCTGACTAAGAATAATTATGAGCAAGAATCAGTTGTCATGCTAAAAATAGGTTACGCTGATGTGAGAGGGGTAATATCTTGTGTGCTGAATTCATGCCCTAAGTAGTTGTGTCGATTGGCAGGGTACATCTAAAAATAAGATCTGATGAAATATAATTTGACTTGGTTACTTGTGGTAATACAGCTTTAATATTGTTATGAGCACATGTTTCCTTTTGCTGGGGAACTATATTTGAAGCAACATTGTTTCGGCATATCAGTATTAAAGAGGACATTTGCGTAGCCGTGACCGCTACCCTGGATAGGCGAGCTCACAAGTGCCCGTAGCTTTGACTGCACCGCCAAGAAAGTTGTCCCCAAGTATAGAATTTATTCTAGCAGCTAGATGTATGCTAAATATATAATACTTGAATTATTGCAATCTCGAAGCCTTCCAGTCCTTCTATTCCTCTTAAGACATACAGAGAACCTTGGTTGGAACTGGTCGCTTCTGCAGGTTCAGGAGTTTCAGGAGGCCCCGTTGCTTTGTCACTCTCCGTGGCTTTGTCAGGAATTTCCCTTTCAGAATTAGAAATGTTTTTTATTATCTTAATATAATTTGTTTGCACAATGGCTATGTGCAACATCAGTCACATTTTAAAACAGCCGAAACATACTTTAGGGGGGCACATCACAGGTTATTCTGCAACATGCATTGGAACACGAGAAACATTGTTGCACCATCACAGTGTCCAGAGAGAAGAGAGTTCGGAAGAGCAGGGTATTTAGAGATTCCACTTAAATGTGCCCTGAATATGACTGAGGCTTGTTGCAGAAAGGCGCCATGTAATTCAGGTTAGGGTTGCACATCAAAATATCTTTAGATGGTCCAAGTAATCCTCAGCCCACCGCCTGGGCATGCCAGATGCCCTTAGTTGGTTTTGCATGTAAACCCCAAACCTACATTGCATTCCACTTAAATGCATGACTAATTACCCATGCTGCATATTTTTTCCTCGTCTGAAATATATTAATGTAATCTCAAGAATGCCAAATTTGATTGAATTTAGCTGAATAAATATATGACTTAGTACATTTTTTGTCTGGAAGGCATTATTAAAATTTGCATTAATAGGTACACCCAATGCCACCCACCTCAGTCTTGGGTACTTGTTGCTCTATTTATTTAGCTTCAGAATATAGTGCTTTGCGAGCATGTTGTACAAGTGGCAAGTTGAGCCACCCTTGTCAGGTCAAGGTATTTAACGTTTATATTATTAATTAATGTACTTATTTATTTATATTCAAGCTAGCAAAACAGCTACGATCGATGTAGTTCTTCTGGCAATAAAAATACATTGCATTAATATAATTTGAGGTGAAAATGGCCGCATTTTTGTTTAGTTTCAATGGTGTGCACATGCTATTTTGTGCATACTTAAACTTCAATACGACAATTTTCCCAAAACGGCACGTTTAATGCTGCACACCTGTTCACGTACCAGCTATGCTCAAATAAAAGCTTTTATACTTACAGAAAGATGGGGGATTCCCTGTCTGCCGAACGTCCCGAAGAATCTTGTAGCTCCATCCTTCAACCGCAGAACCGAAATACCCGCCGAAGTCGGAGCTTTGGGAAGGGGAGGAGGGGGGGGGGGGGGGGCACTTTGATGTTTTGTATGCGTGAATTTTATTTGATGAGAAAGAAACACAACACAGGGGTGTCCAACGCAACTTTATTGTTAGGAAACAAACACTAACTAAATCGGATATCATTAACCAGAAGGGTACAAATGCAGTACAAGAGACTGCACTACTACGGCGCAAGGAGTTTCAGATTGTTCCGATAACAGTACCCCAGTGGACACACGTTAGAGATAATCGAATCGAACATACTCACTTGTGTGGTGTGTGCCACTATGACCGTAATTATGGGCACGAAATGTGTCTGTACCGAACAGCACGTACGGTATCGATCTCTTCGGCGATGAAAGCATGCACTTGTGTTTCCACGTGCACCAAGCATGCCTATTTTGGGCGTAATCCGGAACCGAAACCAATTTTCCCGCGATGTCTGGCTACCGTTCTCGACAAAAATCCAAAATATTATAAACAGAGCGGAACATTTTATTTATTACTATGATATTATATTACTACATTATTTTGTGCACTTTGTAGAATTTTGTGAATTTAATATCACGAAACTTTGAAACACGTACTCGTCAACGTAATCTGGCAACCATGGTTCGGGTAGTCTTCCGAATCTTTCCGAATCTTCAGATTCGGCTCCGAATCTCGATTCGGATAAAGATTCGTCCCATCACTAGTTATGAGCAAGGATGTTATAAGTACTAGGAGGGGGCACGTTGCAATATTGGTGAAGCCTAGTCTTAAAAAGTTTAATCGATATTGTGCCCAACGTGACCGCGGATCTCTCTGGCGATTGGTGCGTGTGACATGCCACGTGCGAGATGGATGGTTGATTCTATATGAAGGATTCCTTGCAGGCTTGCGCGCTCTCCGTCCGGTAGGTTTTATCAGATCGAAGGCTAGACGAAGGCTAGCTACGGCAAGGAGATTAGAAAGGTAGGAGAGGGCATGACGTCAGCCACGTAGCCTCCACAAGCCGTGCTCCCTTGACGCCTCGTCTCTTTCTCATTTCTCTCCTCACTTCCTCACATAACCAAAATAGTCACTAAGCCATTCCAGTTTGTAGACAAAGAAATACCTCCTAATCATAAATACTAGTCACTTATAGCCATTTGTAGCCATTTCAAGCCAACCAGAACAGTAACAGATGATTATAGCCAATAATAGCTAATCCAAGCCAACCAAGTCAAGAATAGATGCCTATAGCCAATAATATTCAGTTGAAGTCATTCAAATCTATACACACTCCAATTGCATAAATTGTAATAATAGTTGCTGATAGCCATGTATAGCCATTTCAAGCCAATCTAATCAAAATAGATGCTAATAGCCAATAATAGCCATTTGAAGTCATTTTCATTCATAAACACTGAAATAGCACAGAATTGTCAACTATACTTACGAATAGCCATTCATAGCCATTTGAAGCCCATCTGGTGAAAAATAGATGCCAACAGCCAAAAAGAGCCACATAAAGCCATTCACGTTCGTAGACACCGAAATAGCTAATAATTATCAATACTAGTTACTTATCGCCATTTGTAGCCATTTCAAGCCAACCAGGTCAAGAATAGATGCTTATAGTCAATAATAGCCAATTAAAGCCAACCAAGTCAAGAATAAAAGTCTATTGCCAAAATTATCGAGTTGAAGTCATTCAAATCTATACATGCTCCAATCGCATAAATTGTAAATAATAGTTGCTGATAGCCATATATAGCCATTTCAAGCCAATCTAATAAAAATAGGTGCATATAGCCAATAATAGCCATTTGAAGTCATTTTCATCCACAAACACCGTAATAGCACAGAATTGTCAACTATATTCAGGAATAGCCATTCGTAGCCATTTGAAGCCAATCTGGTGAAAAATAGATGCCAATAGCCAAAAAAATCAACATGAAGTCATTCATGTTTGTAGACACAGAAATAACTAATAATTATCAATGCTAATTGCTTATAGCCATTTGTAGCCAAGTAAAGCCGAAGAGGTGAGGAATAGATGCCTATAGTCAATAATAAAAAAAATCAATCAAACCAAGTCAAGTATAGGTGCCAATAGCCAATAATAGTCAGTTGAAGTCAATGAAATCCATACACACTCCTACTGCATAAATTGCCAATAATAGTCGCTGATAGACATGTTTAGCCGTTTGAAGCCGATTTGGCCAAGAACTGCCCATAGCCAATAGTAGACACTTATATCCATTCATATTCAAAACGTCATGAATACTATGTCACTAATTGTCACTAATGTTCATTCTGAAGCGAATTAAGGTGATATTGTTAAGATGATATGTGATGATATGCTACTGCGGACAATAGCCACTTGAAGCCATTTTCATTCATACGTATAGAAATAGCAGAATATTGCGACCAATAAGCACTAATAGCTATTTTCTGGCAATTCGAGCCAACCGGGTCAATAACAGATGCTTCTAGCCAATAATAGCCAAATGAGGTCAATCAAATCTATGAACACGCCAATTTCATAAAATGTCAATAATAGCGACTGAGATTCATGTATAGCCATTTCAAGCCAATCTGACCAAGAACATATTCCAATAGCCAATAACATCCACTTGAAGTGAATCCCACCCCTGAAACTCCAATGCCTCAGAAGTGTGAATAATAGTCGCTAATAGTTTTGAATAACCAAATGAAACTGATCTGGTCAAGAATAGCTCCCCAAAACCAATATAAGCCACTTGAAGCCAATCTCACCTTTAAGAACATGAATATCCCAATATAGTTCCGTTTTAGCTAAAAATAACGACTTGAAGTTGCCCTAACATATAAATAGTCAAATAACTAGATATAATGACTAATAGCATGAAATAGTCATTTAATTACACAGGGTCAATATGAAAACAAAGTTTACTGATTTGCATATGAACTTTCTTGAACGTTTGGCCACTTCCAGTTCCTTAGGAATTTTTGTTAAGCTTTTGACAAACGATGACGATCATCTGCAAGGCTGTCTAAGTATGGTTCTGAAAACTACAGTCTGGAGGTTTCATAATTATGCTTGCACAGGCTTGCAGCTCATTGTCGTTGCTGGCCACTAGTGAAACAAAATTTCCTAAGGAACCGGAAGTTGTCAAACGCCGCTCACCTATTGATACCAAAGTTGCCTTAACCAAGTGCTTCTCAATTTTAATCGGTAGCTATATATTTGTTTTTATAGAGAAATTGCAATAAACGCTAGAGGCTGAGCTGATGCTAGTGTGCTGTTACATTTTGAAGCAGACAGCAAGCAGTCTAAATTTGACTTCCGGTAATGTTGTGGTTGTTGTTGTTGCTGTTGTTGTTGTAATGACCAATCGTGAAAATGGGAAAAGCCCGTGCGTAAATATTATCCACCCATAACGGGGGAAAGACTCGCACGGGCTGGGGAGAGAGGAGTGAAAGAAGAGGGAGGAGAAGGGGAAGGTTGATTTTGATAGTGGCGGCATATTAAGATATTCAAATAGTTAGTTGCAGAATGGGGGGAGGGGAATGCCTGAAACCACGTTAAAAGAAAAAAAAAGAAGAAAAAAAAAACTGAATGTGCGGTGTGAGTTAGGAAACACCGGATAAAAGGTTTTGAGACACGAAGTGTCACACCCAGCGGCATAAAAGTCGGGTGGTGTATAGTTTCATCCGCGTTGTAAACTACACATGCTAACACTGGAAGAGGAATTCAGGTACTCTTACAAGTATCTGCAGCAAAAAGTACTAAACTGTGGCGGAAAGCAATGGCGTCACAGCTCTGTGGCGGAAAGCAAGGGCGTCACAGCTGAGTTGCGAGGCCACTTGCTTCCAGGAACTCTAAAAGTGCTCGAAAGGTGTGTTCTGTGAGGCGCTTGCCCCCGTTCGGGAACATCAGTTGGTGGGGCGTTGTCACCGATGTGCAGGATGTTTGCAGGGCAGTGTGAAGCACAGTTCGGGCGCTGCCGTATTTTGGACACGACCATAGCACGTGTTCGGTGTCCTCTAGGGTCCCGCAGCTGTCGCAGTTCGGACTATTTTTGCGTGCAATCTTGTGCAACGTTTTTGCCGTAAACGGGCAACCTGCTCTCAGGCGATGCAGAAGACTAGACTCTTTTCGGCTGAGTTTCGACTCCGGTAGGGGAGGAGGAGCATTGCCAGAGGCGACACCGTCATGAGGATGTCCCATTCTTGTAATCAGATGGACAAGACGCTTGGCTTCACTGAATCGGGGGATGAAGTATTCTGGGGTCTCCTGGCCCTGAGCCATAGCCGCCAGAGAGTCCACCTGCTCGTTGCCTTTGATGCCACTGTGAGATGGAATCCATTGAAATGCCAGTCTCCATCTCTTGGCTTCAACTTTACGGGCTAAATGAGCGGCTTCCTTTGCGAGTGGTGGAGCATCTTCCAAGTTTTCAAGATGACAAAGGGCACTCCTGGAATCTGTCAGTATAACTGCTGCTCGAGGCTCAAGTACAAGCAGCGCCTCCAGAGCCTTGCAGATAGCTACTAGTTCCGCAGTTGTTGACGTTGTATGAAAATTAAGCCTACCAGCTTGCTGCACCGCCACAGACGGGATCAGAAATGCCGCTGTAGATGTTGCTGTTTCGGGCTTTGTCGACCCATCAGTGAAGACATGTAGCCAGCCATTATACCATCTATCTAGGTGATCCATAGCGAGGGAACGAGCTACGATGGAAGCGACAGATGACTTTCGCTGGATGAACGGTAGAGTACCGGTCACATTCAGCGGTGGTAAGGTTGTGTGGTGTGGTGTCGGTGGGAATCGCCTTTTGGGTGGTCCGATCTGGTCCTCGAATTCTATTGTGACAGTTCCAAGGCAGGATAGCGGCCGTGAGCGGAGTTTGGATAGAATAGATGTCGCAGACAATGCGTCTTGGAGTCGCACTAGATGGCGCATTGCTCGTTTTCTTTTTTGAAGCGAGATCGGGTTTTTTCTTGCCTCAACTAGCGTCGCTACATTTCCAGAGAATCGTGAAAGCCCAAGGCACAGTCGCAGCGCGCATCGATGAAATTGCTCCAACTGCTGTATCTGGGGTCTGCCAAAGTTAAGAAGTGGTACAACGTAGAGTATTCTTGAGAGGATGAGTCCACGGTACAAAGCTAGAAGACCCTGGGGAGAGAGGCCTGAGTTCCTTCGTCGGAAGCAGCGAAGAACGCCCATCAGCTGACGACACTTTATGAGTAGTCGCTTTGCTTCCGGGAGCCAAGTCACGTGGTTCTCGATCAGGACGCCCAGGTATCGTTGTGTCGTAACATGCTGAAGAGGGATGTTACCTATCTTCGGAGCATTAGGTACGGGTCGGCTGGGTGTTCCATTGAGACGCTATAGCAGAGAAACGCGGTTTTTGTGACAGAAAGAGTGAGCCCGAGGTCTTCTGTGGTCTTCACAACCTTGTCAAGTGCTCTTTGCAGCTGCGAGCCGATACTTCTTGAAGCCCTTGAAGGACCGATGCACCAGAGTGCTGCATCGTCAGCGTATATCGCAATGCGTAGAGCTGCAGGAGATTTGGGCAATGCCTTCAGAGAAAACGGAAGGGCGGCCATAGCAAGGTTAAAGAGGAAAGGACCTAAAACACTGCCCTGAGGAACACCTTGTGTCATCGAACGACGGCTGCTGACGGCGCCAGGAAGTCGTTCGAAAAAGGATCTTCCTGTAAGGAAGGCGCACACGTAGCTGTACAATCTTCCTGTAATGCCGAAATGTCGTAGCCGCTGGAGAATTGTTGCATGTGGTAGAGCGTCAAATGCCTTGTGTATATCTAGAAACACACAATACACTGCCTGGTGAGATGCTCGTGCCTCCTCCAAAGTTGATGCTAGGTCGCCAATGGCATCGGCAGTGCAGCGTTTAGCGCGAAATCCACAAAGTTCATCAGGCAGCGCACCTATAGTCACCATATACCAGGTTAGCCTACGTAACACAAGTCGCTCCATGAGCTTTCCTACGCAGCTTGTCAGCGAGATGGGACGGTACGAGTCAAGTGATTGCGTTGGCTTTCCTGGTTTGCGTATAGGCACAACAGTAGATGTTAACCAGGCCTCAGGAATCTTAGCTGTGCGCCATATTGCATTAAATGCCTCTAGTATGGCCGAGTACTGTGATCTGTCAAGATTTCGTAGTGCCTGATAAGTTACCCCATCAGGTCCTGGAGCACTTTTGCGTCGACACCGACGCAATGCGAATTCAAGCTCTGAGATCGTGAAGTCTGAATCAAGAGCAAGGGGAAGCCAGCTTCTGCTATTCGCACTGGATTCCCTACCACCCTGGTAACCAGGCAGGTAGTGGAATGGGTGTCGCGAAGGCATCAGCAAGTAGTTCAGCCGTCTCCTGCATTGTATGGCCAATAGCAATTGCTAGACCTGCGATTGGATGAGTTGGCATTTTACTCGATGATAGTGTCTGGGCCATCTTCCTATGCACGTGAAATACCTGACACTGATCCAAATGAGGAGCAAAGTTGGTCCCATTGGTGCCGTTGGAGCCGGGATGTGTGCCGGCGGAAAGCCGCATCAAGTTGTCTGTGCCTCATCCAATCTGCGGGATCGCTCGTTCTGCGAGCTCGCCGCTGGGCTCTCCTCCGGGCCGCCCGCAGTTTGAGGTACGTGAGGTCGGGATTAGGACGGGTGATAGGAACACGGATCGTTTTCGTAGCCAGTGATACAGCGTGAGCGATTGTAGAGGATGGGTCTCCTGCAAGGTTAACCACATGTCCTCCCATGTGAGCCCTAAATGCATCCCAATTAGGTGACGCGTACCTCTTTGTACATTGGCGTCGGAGGTCTTGGTGAAAGTGACTATTATGGGAACATGGTCGCTTCCCCATGTGTCGGGTTGAGCATTCCACTCTGCTGTTATATTCGGTGAAACAAAAGAGAGATCCAAGACACTCTGTTTAACTCCCGGTCTTACAAAAGTTTCAGTTCCGTCATTCAGCGCTTGAAGGTGTAAGGACGATGCTACAATCTCCAGTTCAATTCCTCGTCGTGTAGTCTGCCTGTCTCCCCATAGCTCGTTATGGGCATTAAAATCTCCACAGATAACAAGGTGCCCTGTAGAGACATGTTCTATCGCTCGTAGCTCTTCGGGATCCCAGCAGACGTTTGGAGGAATGTAGACGCTAATGATAGTGAAGAGTTCTCCTCTAGAGCGAACTGTCACACCGACGTATTCCGCTGCTCCTTTTGCGATTGAGGATAGGTCTAGGGGTTCTTGATAAATTCTGTCCCGGACAAATAGTGCCGCCCGAGACTGGCCGTCGTTTCGTTTTGATGCACTTAGATATATCACATATGGCGCAAGTCTGCAGTCTCCAAGACGAATAAGTGGCTCTTGAAGGGCCAGAATGTCTATTTTGTTTGCCAGAAGGTACTGGCGTAGGCCAGGAAGACGAGATCTAAGGCCACGTACGTTCCATTGGAGCACAGAGGGTAGTTTAGGTTTTCTACTTTGGGGCTTTCGACATCTTCCGTTGTTGCTCACTGTTGTTTGGTGAAATAGCGGTCCAACTGGTCAATGACGAATTGGATCACCCATTGTAGACCACATGCCCATGGTGTTTGTAGGGGTATCAGAAAAGAGCATGCCATATGTGCAGCGGTTTTGATAATGGACAGCCAGTCCACTTCTGGAGTCGGTAACGAAGATGGCGTTGGATTTGCGACATTCGTTGTTGGAGGCTTGAGACTGCAAATGTTCTCCTGGGAAGGCGGATGTGCTTGGTGAGTATCGCAGTCCATTTTCTCCGTTATGGGGTTGTTGCTGGGTGCAACAGCCTGCTTTTGTGGAAGGGACTTTGCTAGAGTGCGAGGCGACTGTTGAATTCCTTTTGCTACCATTGAATATGTAGTGCCGGTGACGGATGCTGAGGCGGATGTTGAAGCGCATGATGCTGGAACACCTTCTTTAGCTTCCGGAACAGAACTTTTCTCGGGCACGGTGTGTTTCTTTGTAGTCACTCTCTCCAGAGCACTTTGGCGAGGGGTCGAAGTGCCGTCCTGCGTGGGATTACTTTTGGGGTTCTGTATAGCTGCTCGTGCAGTCCGGAGATCGACAGAGTTCACCTTCGAGTAGTGAAGAATGTCTCGTTCATTCTTCCATTTCTGGCATTTTGGGGATGTCGCCTCATGCTGTTCTCCGCAGTTCACGCATTTGATGGTCGTGGAGGTGCATTTCTGTTTTGTTTTTTCGTCAATTGTTGGGTGCTTCTCACCGCAGCGGCTGCAAGCAACGGAACGCTTGCACGTGACAGCGTAGTGTCCAAAGCCTCCACACCGGTAGCATTGAGTCGGTCGGTGGTGGAATTCCATCACTGGATGCCGGACTCGCCCAAGAAGAACATGGCTTGGAAGCTTGCTTCCGCGAAAGGTGATCCATACGCTCTCAGAGGAGCCGAAACGACGTACTCGAGCGATCTCCGTATCAGACTGCAGTCTTCCAGCAATTTTTGCTTCAGGAAGCGCTGCGTCAACGTTCTTGATCACACCTTCGACTGTGGGACCTGCAAGGCCCTCGTACGCGTTCACTGGAAGTCCGCAGAGGCGTGTGCATTTGAGCAGTGTTCTTGTGGTGAATCCATTTCTCACATCCACGGCAATTAAGTTCAGACGCTCATTTGGTCTGATTTGAACAATGCACTCGGGGCAGAGAAGATCTAAACCGTCTGTGAGCTTTAGGCTGCTCAGACTGCTGATGCGGTCACCTTCTTTCGTTGGCACAAATATCACGGTGAGGCTTTCGGTCCGGGGAGCATCCTTTTCCGAGTCTTGACTGGATGTTTCCTTGTACCGACGTTTTCGGGGAGCACGGGCTGGATACCATTCGCCGCCGTCGTCAGGAGCAGCATCCGAGTCTAGAATCTCGCCGTCCCGAGAATCCTGGGCGTCCATTATGATTGGGTCATTGTCCGTAGTTGAAGGGATCTTACTAATAATGGCTTCGATGTCGGGGCTCAAGTTGCTGTTCTGATCCGTGTTCCGGTCAGCGTCGTCTTGGTTGGCATTAGGCATGATCGGCCGCTGGCCGAAGTGGTTACCCACTCCGGAACGAGGCGGAAGACGTTGCAGAGGCCTTTTGGTGAGTTGGGAATGCAGGGATGACGAGAATTGAGTGAGAAACAACCAAAAATGCGGAGGTCTGAAAAAGCTGGACTGCTGTCAAGGTCGTTTTCTTCTTCCTCCATGCTTGCTGTCAGAAACATGGAACACCTCGAAAGAAATTCTGTTAAAGAACAAGAAATACTCGCATGCAAAAATGACACCACCTTAAGACTTAGCTTGTCACCTAGTCGGTAACATCAGCCGTGCCTTCGACACAGATTTCACTGATATATTTCACCAAACAAAGGCTGAACTCCATGGGACGAATATGCTGCGAATAACCGACGAATTTTGGCCGGCGGCTTTTGCTCTGCGCGTGGAATCAACACAGTGGCTGCTACGTCGCGCGCAAAACGAGCGTGCCGTCGGGCGGCGTTCGCCAGTTATTCGTCACATAATTCGTTCCATGGAGTTCAGCCTCAAGAGTTCAGTTGAAAACGCACTTGAGACCGCTGATTGACACTCTAAACAAAGGCACAGTGTGCAGGGATTGCCTGGACACGTACGTCAACAAGGTACACTTTATGTACTTCTGAGCTGCTTCACCAAGCGAGCAAACAAACAGCCTGCCAAAGTCACTGGGAAAAGAAATGCGAAAGTAAAAAAGGTCACACACTGCCAGCATGAAGCAGATCGCAGGTGCGACTCTTATTTACCGGGCAGTGTGAGCTGGACTACGTTATTTCTTTCCTCTGTTTTGTTCTTAGGTTCTTAGTTCCTTACAACGCTGCGAAAGAAAATAAACAAACAAGTAACGTGCAGCTGAAAAAAAAAATGAAAAAAAAGTGAAGCTCTTTTTTTTTAATGGTTTCGTCGTGTTGTTTCTGCTTTGTTTGTTGTGGACTCAACACCGACGGCGAGCACCACCTGCTAATTTTCAATGCTCCTACCGACGCCCCGTGCGATTGTTGTCGTTGAAGGAGGTCCTCGCTGGGTGATTTGTATCTTTGTATTGTCTGCTAACATTTTTTATTTCAATCGCCGCTGTTTGCGACTGTTCCCCCATTTCTTTTTATTTTCGTCTGGGATGGGAACCCCAACTTTGCAGAAAAGTTTGTGTTTGCAGGGTCATTTTTCTCGTTACTTTTTGTTTTTGTTATGTTGCAGAGGCTGGTGCGCTTGCTCTTGTTTTTTATGTTGCAGAGGCTGGGGTGTTTATTTCGACCATAGTGTATGGGGTAAAAGCAATGGGATAGGCCTGCTTTGCATATTTCTTTGCAGCAATAAAAGCCCCGGTGGCCGAGGATAAAATAAATAAACATCAACCGGCTCTAAAAGATTATTCTTCTGTAATCTTTCATTTGTGTAACAACAAAATCCCAACGATTTGCATGGTATTCCTGCACTGTCTAATAGGCAACAGTTTATTTAGGGAGGTGGAAGAAAATTAGTGTGCTGCAGATGTCTTAGGAACTAACAGAAGGTTGGAATAAGAAAAGATGATGCTGACACGTCCCATTTTTCTTGAATTTACAGCGCAAGTTCGGAGACATCCTTGTACCTAGCACAAAGCTGGAACTGCTGAGGGGGAAAGGTGCTTCAGTATACACTCAAGTACTTGCTGTGTTTGTTTTCGGCAGCGAGGCCCATAAAGACAGCTGCATTATGGGGTCAGGCAGCAAGGCGGCTCTGACGAAAGCTGCAGTGGACGATGTTGTCAGTCAGTATAGTCCCCCCCCCCCCCCCCCCCCCTCAATCTCACCCCCGGATGGAATAGAAAACTTGGAAGGACTTTGTTATAATGTTCTTTTTCACAAGTTCAAGTGGAATATGTTAACAATCCTCGTTTAGCGTAAATTTGCACATGTTGACAAGTCTTAGTGGTCAATCATAATTACATTGTGAGTACCATCTTTTTTTCCCCAGCTCACGTCATGGAGGAGTTCGAAAATGAGGACGTCACCAACGTACGGCGGTACCTGGCCAGTAAATGCAGTAACGAATCATCCAGTAAAGAGCTAAGAGCTCTATATTTGCTGCATTTGGAATTTCTGTGATTTCCATTTTCTATTAACATGTTCTATGTACACGCGTTGCAATAGTTCATTTTTGTGGCCAGTGTTTTATCTTACTGAATTAACTTTTCATCAAGCAGGCTCTTGTCCTCAATGTCAAAATTCATGGATACGTGCTGTCGCCAGGGTTCATCATAACAGACTTTGAAACCGCAGCGATCAACGCGTTGCGTCAGGTCTTTCAAGCGAGCGTTCTAGACGGTTACCGTATTTACTCGCGTAATCCTCGCACTCGCGTAATCCTCGCACCCCTAATGTGAGCCACCAAAAATTGGATTTTCCTTTTCCTCGCGTAATCCTCGCACCCCCAAAACTGCAGCGGCAAAAGTCGCGTGCTCGCGAAACCCGGATGATGCACGTGCTCTCCACCAGCCGCATTTTCCGGCGCGGCGCCGTTTAATGCTCCAAGCGCCCAAGGCGCCCTAGGCAGCCTAGCACCATCTCTTAGACGCTAGTCACACTGTCGTAGAGCGGGTTTCGCGTGCGCGCAACTAGACGGCGTTCGTGCAGCCCGCGATCTGCGATCCCGCGGTCGTCGAGAAATCGGGAAGTGACGACGAGGGGCAACTGGGGCAACGACCAGCGATGCTAGGACCGGCTAGGACTGACTGCTCATCCACTCTGGAAGCGGATCCGCGTTCGCAAAGCGGTTGCAAACAATTGCACGCGCACTTGATGTTATTGAGTGCGCGTGCAATTGTACTGGATCCTTATTCAACCGCGTTCGCAACCGCTTTGCGAACACGGATCCGCTTCCAGTGTGAATGAGCGGTGATTCGGACTGAGGTCATTATCAGCGACGTAGGTAAGTCTTAACTCAGACTGTGTTTGTAAATAAATCTTGCTCTTTGTTGAACCTGTGGTTTAATTGTTAAGGTAAGTCCTGTATTGGTAGTTCTCAAACCATGTAGGTAGCTGCCGGCGCGAAAACCCCGATTTGCAGCCGCCTCATTTTTTTTTTAGAGCTTTACGTTTTCGCGAAAAATTTTCCCCGCGTAATTCTCGCACCCCCCAACTTTCCATCGAATTTCCGTAAAAAAAAATGCGAGGATTATGCGAGTAAATACGGTATGTTTTTTCATCTGACCCACACGTGTTCAGACAGGTACAGAAGACAGGACTTCAAGCACAGTATGTGAACGTGCCGTCCTCTCAGGCTTGGTGCGCCAGCTGTGTGCCATACTTTTTGCCCCCTCATCAAATACGTCAAGTTTGTGTCTACCGTAAAATCCCGAGAGATGCCCCACCCCCAAAGATAGCCCACCCCTGTTTTTGGCTTGATTTGCTATATTTTTTTAAACACGAAAGATAGCCCACTCTTAGTATTAGAAGTGTTGAGATCAATGATGGCCTCGGCGTAAATGCGGCTGGTTCGCTATGGCAGGATATACCGTAAAAACCCGCATATAATACGAGGTCTTTTTTCAAATTTTGCCATGTAAAATTTGCGGCTCATATTATATGCGGGTCCCAACAATTTTCAGCTTCGATGAGGCGCGATCTAATGCTGTTTGACGTAGTTTCGGTTTCGAAGCAATAGGGCGCTCAAAACAGCTATCATCATCATTAAAATCGCAATGTTCGAGGCGCCACCATCCGTCCACAATGAGGGTGAGGCTCGGCAATGGCGTCGGTGCGAAAACGATAATCGACCGCCTTCAAAAGAAAAGTCCTATTTGTTGCAGAAGACATCGGCAACAGTGCTGCCGGACAACAATTCGCCGTAAATGAGGGCAGCATCCGCGGATGGAGACGACAAAAAGCAAGCTCTGTTCACGTGCAAAGGAACGAGAAGCTTTAGGAGCCCAAAGAATGGCGTGTTCGCCGATGTCGAGGCAAGTCTCAGCGCCTTTGTAAAAGAGCAACGTGAACGGCACCTCGCCGAAAACATCGAGCTGCTGCACGAGAACTTTGGCGAGCCGACATTGGGTTGCTCGCTTTATGCACCGTGCCGGGTTTTCACTGCGTCGGCGCACGCTGGTCCGCTGGTCGCTCGCCCTTTCAAGAAGTGCGGGATTTGAAATGCGCTCGACGGCACTGGAGGCGTCAGACAAGGAGACTTAAGACTTCCTGGGTCATACTTTACGGGGAATATTTTCGTTGTTTTTATATTGTTTCGTATTATACGCGGATAAAACTTTTTTTTTTTCGCGGTCCTCTAATTATGTCTTGTATTATACGTGGGTTCTTACGGTAAGCAACGTTGCTGACCGGGAAGTAGTCATCTTTGCTTCGTTGCCCCTTGCCACCATAAGCTTGGAATGGACACGACCTAAAAATAGCATTTTTTTAAAACTTTTTTTGGTTGTACACCGAAAGTTAGCGCCCTCCATATTTTCAGCCAATTTGCTCTTGATGTCAGGTGGTTCGAGAAAATCAAGGACACTACGAAACGGCTCTGTCATTCACGCTCCACCCCTCTTCCCCCTAACCTCTGGTCTGTGCAACATCTTATGAATCAGGGTAAACCAAGAGGGAACAACAGCATCGAAGGATGGCACTCACGCTTCCTGAAGCTCGTCGGGACAACACATCTGAACATCAGCTGACCGAGGACAAGCTCGAGGCGATGCTGCGCAGTCAAGAGCCTCCTCACCAGAACAAGGCTACGGCGGCAAGGAATGAGAAAATCCGCCGTCTCTATGAGAACCGACGTCATATGGCAGTGGAGGGCTTCCCGAGAGCAATTGCTCATCATTTGAAACACTGAGTGATTGTCGCATGAATACAGTAGGTTTCTGTAAATAAAATCTGAAGCTCTCGCAGACAAACGTTTGGATGTCACGCCGCAGTTCCAGCTACATAACTGTAAAGCGTAAGGAAACTTCGACGTGGTAAAACGCATGCAGGGCTGTGCCACTCACATGGTTTCCACTACCCTCTTCCCCTCAACACACACATACACTAAGTTTTCTAGGTACGACATTCGCACTGGATAAGTACAGAACTATGTGCTTGCACTGGGAGGCGCCAGCACGCACGTGTACCTTCACAGACGAAAAACAAATGACCGAAAAAATGTTGCTTGTGCAAAGAACGACCCGAAAACACCCTGCGTTGTGTGCAATAAAAAAGGAAAAAAAAAATAGTGATAAAAAATTTGATAAAACGGCCGTTACCAATTCAATGAAACAGTGTTCGATGAAACAGCGTTCGATGAAACGTACACTTTTTCGATAAAACGGGGTTCAAAAGAGCAGCGTTCGACGAAATGTCCAGCAACCGATTTTGTTAATCATGATGAGAGTGGATAATTTTGTTAATCATCTACTCTCGGCAGCCGAGCGGTGAGGACGTGGAATAGATAGATCCGCAGAACAGCGATAGCATGAGGGATCCCCCTGATAGCATGAAGCGGAGGGACGCATGTGGCAGCTGCTGGAGATGCATCTGCAATAAGCAGAATTTTCTGGCTTGTGCGGGCGAATGCGACCGTCGCTTTCATTGCGATTGCATCAAAGTTGGTCCCAGTGAGTACGAGGTGTTTATGCAATCAGGAAAAAGTGCTTACAAATGCAGCGCTTGCACTCGTCGACATCGCTCAGGCTTGAAGGAAGCGCGAGACTTGGGCCCCTTCCAATGGCTCTGAGGACGATGCCGATTCTGATACCGGGACTAGCCCCACCAGTGAGAACTGCACCCAGCAAGCTGTCGAACGTTTTATGAACACCATTGCCATCAAAACGGAAGGCTGACAGTCAAGGTAAAGTGCCTTAGAGAGGAAAACAAAGTCCTTCGTTGGGAGCTTGTTGACCTCAAGCGTAAACTTCTGGAGCGGCTACCTACATCGGTTCCGCCACCTGTCACTGCATCGCTACAGAAAAAGGCCTGGGGCTCCTCTATCCCGACGGAACCTAACATGCCTGTGATACCAACACGTTCATCGAGTTCCTCCTTTGTTGCGTCTCAACGCGTACCGTTGTCAATAAACGCCCAAGACAGCAAGATCACCGCGGACAAGCGGGATTAAGAGCATCACCCAGGTCAACGCCAAGGTGAACACTTCAATCCTTCCGATGAGAATGATGGCTTCATACAAGTGAATAGATGACGCAAAACCAAGCCATCTGTTGCAACTGGAAAGGCTTCAACGGTGGTTGTTATTGCCCGGCCGCCAGTTTGAAAAGCGCTCTTTGTGTCGCGCCTAGCTCTGGACACAAAAACTTGTGATCATTGTTTGTTAATCGAACCTCTACTGTGTGGTGAGTCCTTCTCCTGTTCTAGATTGAAAACAAGGTATGTGACATACTATTCTTTTCATGTAGAAGTTTAACAGGGCTCTTTTGAGATCATTAACAACCCCGAAGTGTGGCCTGATGGTTGCATTTTTCATCAGTTTTTTTGGAAAGTTGGTAGATGAAAGAAAGTGGTTGTCCTGTGTTTGTCCTCCGTGTTTTATTTTTTCAATCTTATGTATGGACGTCAGTCGTACGCATAGAGATGAAAATGACCCTACTCAGATGAACAATGAAGACAATTAGTGCCTATTACCAAAATGCTCGTGGTCTACAAACAAAGGCTAAAACCTTTTTGACAAATGTAGTGTTTTGCAATTTTGATGCTATTTGTCTGACCGAAACCTGACTTAGGGGGGACGCGGGTTTCCGTTTGCGAAAAATGTCAAAAAAGTTGTTTTTTCTAGAAAGTCTGATAATTCATTCCACGGGCCTTTCTCCTAAGGTAGCACAATATCTACTAAAAACCTCGAAAAACGAGTGTTTTTCACACCCCCGTAACTCCGCGACTACACAACCGAGCGCGGCCATCTTGGTATCAAATGAAAGAGCATTTCGTCATCCACCCATTTCCCGCGTCAAGCAAACACATAAAAAAACCAAACTTCAAGAGCCCATAAAAGGAAGAGCGGAGTCCGATTGGCCCCCGTCGCCCGCGGCGCGTTTCGTCATTGGCCGGCTCCGTGGTTGCCCCTAGCAACCACCGCCGGGAGAGCGGCGCGTCGCCTGCTACCCGCACGCGCGGAGCCACTCTTCCGTTGCTCTTTGTTCGCGACAAGAAGTGCGCATCTTCGTTTCGCCTCATGAATATCGGCTTGAAAGCAACAGTTTTCAGCTCGTTTTCCTTTGGATATTGCCTCGTCGCAATCGAACGCTCGTTCCCACGGAAGCGGAAAACGAAACAACGTATCGGCGAACGCAAACGCAAGGCCTGGAATCACGGCAGAAAGAAACCGAACCAGGCGAACGCGGCTCCCGGCGTTCGGAGAAATACCGTAGAGGCCAGCACCGTCGTGCATATAATTATGGGAACAACACCCCTACAAACGCCGCAAAACGTGGCGTCATGGCGTTTTGTCGCGTGGGCAGCGTGGGGAGCAACGGTCATTGTGTCGTCGGTTTCGGATGCACCGGACTCGAAGGAGTTCTGCTGGTTGTATGGTGACGGCGGTAACGGCAGAGACGAGTCGGCAGGGAGCAACGGTCATTGTCTCGTCGGTTTCGAATGCGCCGAACTCGCCAGAGTTCTGTTTGTACGGTGACGGCAGTGACGGCAGAGACGGGTCGGCAGTGTCGGTCGGCTAGTTTTGGTTTGTGTGAAGAAAGTCGCGGTGGCGCGTTTGGTCACAGACGAAGTGTGAATCATGCCTGGAAGGTACTGCTCTGCAAGATGGTGCGGCAATTCTAATAACACGCCAAATGTTCCTCTGATGCTGTTCACAACAGATCACAGGTATGGTTTCGGTTCGAAAGTTCTTTACTTTGCTACTGCGAAGTCTGGTGAACGTAAGTTCTTAGTGTATGTTATGATTATTCATTTAAAGCACGAGAGATGGGCATCGTACACCAATTTGCCAAAAGATCACAAGAGGACAAAAGAGCGCTATCTCTGTTTAGCTCATTTTTTGGCGGACGTACACTTTTGGCATTTGGCTGAGCAGGACTAGAGCTTGAGATAAGACTGATTTCAGCTTTTCTTCCTTCCCGGTTGTTTTATTTATTTTTTTTTTTTTGATAAGACATGGTTGAGAAGAATGGTTCTTTTTTTTCAACGGCAGGAAAAAAAAAGCTCCCCTTTGGTCAGCAAAAAGTGTCGTTCTTGTATGTAACTCTTAATTAAGTTGGCAGTTTTAACATTCACAAACAAATGCACCGCCTATTAACCCCTCCTTGTTTTTTTTAAGGATTTATTTGAAAGGGTCTGGAATATTGTGCAATATAAGTCAGTGTAATAATTTATATATTTGTGTTCATTCGCTGTACCTTGTGGTATGTAAATAATTCAGTGCAATCATTTCTGTGTTACCATGTTCACGAAAAAATTTAAAAAAATAAAATACATGTGAAAAAAAAACCTGCTTCTGTTTCTTTATGCGCGAAAAAAAATTTTTATATATAACATAAAGAGATACCAGAAAAAAAAAAGTGGAGAAAGGGAAGCGGACGGGCGCAAGCCACCAGGGTCACCCGTTCGCCACAGAACACTGGCCAGGTGGCGTGAGTCAACGCACGATTCAAAGGAGCCAGCCGTATTATCTATCCGCCCATCCTCTGCATTCCTCCGACTACTTGCGCCCCTAGCGGCGGCGTGGTGCATACATTAAGTTGGCCCCTGCAAAACTCTCTCCTTCCGTCCACCTTTTACCGTGGTGCACCCTCTCTTCTTTACTCCCCTTTTTTCTTCCTCCTCTCTCTCCTGCTCCTCGAGCGCGTTTCAATGGCCAGGGCTACGGCTGCGTGAGCCTGACCGAACCCTCCGGACGATGTCCCTTCGGACGAATTGGAGGTGATTTCCGAGTCGTCTCGTGCGGCGTCACTGGTGACCTAGGACGCCACTGAACTTCCTTCTACCTCGAGTGCTGGATGTTCCAGGGTGAGTGCTCACATTGTGCCTCGCTACGTGACGACCGAGGAGGCGCAGGCGTTGTCAAAAACAATCGCGGAGCGTCATCAAGAACTTGCGTCTGTTTCTGCAACAGAAAGAAAGCTAAGGCTGACATCTCAGAAGCGACCCAGCATGTCACAAACAGCCCTGGAATTCACGCTTAATGAAATTGCAGCCATTAACAACTTGCTTGTTCACACATTGTGTAAACAGTGTGGCAAACCTGGACTGACAGTCGACAAAGCTTGGTCTAGCTGTGAAGTTGGTGCTAAGTTGCCCAGTTTGCGGAGACCTCATCAAGAAGCTAACAAACTACTACTCGTTTGCAATGAAGAACAATTCCTCCAGCCTTGAAGAGATGCAGAGAGCGGTGATGGCGACATTCTATCACGTCAGCTCCACTGACGACAACCCACACCATGACCTGTGCCCCTAAGGACCAGACTCGTGGTGCAAACAGCAGCGTGCTAAGGCACGAGAGGAGCCACCTCCACACAGGTACAAGCTTCCTCAACATGTGTGTGCTGCGATGCTTCCTATATACAAGAGGCTCTCTGACCCAGCCCTCCTACAACGATGCCTTGGAGCTAAGAATCAAAACAGCACAGAGTCTCTTCACAGTGTAATTTGGTCTTTGCTGCCAAAAGAGCAGCACGCCTCCCTTTTTGCACTACAGGACGGCGTAAGCGCAGCCATCGTGAGGTTTAATGAAGGGAATGAAAGATCCTGTTGGACTTATTTGTACCTACCGTAAAATTCCGAGCGAACGCCCACGTTTGAAGGATCGCCCACCCCCCCTTTTTGTCCAACATCTGTTGGGAACGGTATTCCGATACATCGCCCTCCCCCCGATTCCCGCCGGACGTCCCGCGATGTCCGACGGGAATCGCGTGTCAACGGCGCGATCTGCGGTCCCGCGTTATTTAGGGAGTTTTCGTAGACCGCGTTTTCCCCTCCGCTAAGCCCTCCGCAACGGAGAAGTTGCTACTGCACCTGCGCGCCGATAACCTAGACTGTAGAGTTCCGGGTATCGCAGCGGATTACGGAGGGTGTTGCGGGACGGCGAAAACGATCTACGAAAACTCCCTTTTGTCTGCGATCTGCGTGCGTGAAATGCGTGAAATGCAAATCTGCTGCGTTTGCGATCTGCGCTATCCGTTCCCGAGTTTTTAGCGGATTCCCGTGTTTTTGCCCGCGATATTGATTCCTAGCTGTAACACGCGCGAGTTGTTCCGCGTGTATTATTGCATCGTGAAATGCGATTCTGCTGCGGCCGCGATCTGCTTGATTTGTTTCCGTGACATGCGGGTTTGCAGTGGATTCCCGCGTTTTCTTCCGCGATCTGTGCACGCAATATCGGTTTCCGCGGTATCCGTTCCCGTGAGATGCGAGACCTCGGCGGGTTTCCGCGGGTCCATCGCGCTGTGAAACGCGCGAATCTGCTGCGTCTGCAACCTGCAGTATCCTTTCCCGTGACACAGGAGTTCGTAGTGAATTCCGGCGTGTTTATCGAATCGTGAAACGCGAATTCGCCGTGTCCGTGATCTGCTGCAGTATCAGTTCCCGCGTCACGCGGTTTGTAGCGGGTGCCCCTGTTCTTATCATTATTTCTGATAAAATTTTGCTGTGTCATCCCCAAAGATAGCCCACCCCATGTTTTTCACCATTTATCGCTTCATTTTGGGTGGGCGTTCGCTCGGAATTTTACGGTAGTGTGCATATAGTCCAATTCATGGCATCGTATGGCTTTAGCCAACAGCTGCTGAATTCAGTCAAGATCAAGCTACAAGGAATGGATGACATGAAGTGACATGACGGCCTTGTCATAGATGAAATGAAACTTTCGTCACACCTCGACATGACAGCCTCTGCAAGTATTGAAGGCTTTGTCGACCTCAGACAGTTTACTCAAGTAGACAAGCATATTAGGGTGGACCATGGTCTTGTTGTGATGTTTCAGCCATGGATTTGCAAATGAACTCAAATAATTGGTAAGTGCATGCTAGTGGCAGTAGCATTTCTGCTAAACACAATTTTTTCCAAGTTTGACAGTTTGGATGCATACCGTAAAGTTCTGAGAGAACGCCCGCCCCCAGATCGTCCATCCTGTTTTTCTGGCTAAATAACTGTAACCAAAATTCAGAAACATTGACCACCCCCCGATTCACGTCGGACGTTATGCGATGTCTGATGGGAATCCCATCCGCTGCGCGAACCGGTACGTCTGATAAGCGAGTTCATAGCGGGTTTCCGCGTTTGTGTCCGCGATTTGCAAGCGCGATATCAGCTCGTATCACAAGAGTTTTTCCCACGTGTATATTGCATCATGAAATGCGAATCTGCTGCGTCCGAGATTTGCAGTATCCATTCCTGACATGAGACTTTGTAGCGGATTTCCGCGTTTCTGTCCGCGATCTGCGCACACGACACCGGTTCTTGTAACAGTGAAGTTTGTAGCAGGTTCCCGCGCGCTTATTGCACCATAAAACTTGAATCTGCTGCATCCGCGATTTGCGGTATTCGTTCCCGTGACATGCGAGTTCTCGGCGGGTTTCAGCGGGTCCATCGCACGGTGAAACGCGAATCTGCTGCGTCCGCAACCTCTGGTATCCTTTCCCGTGACACAGCAGTTAGTAGCAAATTCCAATGTGTTTATCGCATCATGAAATGCGAATTTGTGGTGTCCGCAATCTGCCGTATCGGTTCCCGCGTCACGTGGTTTGTAGCCGGTGCCAGAGTGTTTATCATAAATTTTTCACAAAGTTTTGCTGTGTCATCCCCAAAGATAGAGCCCACCCCATGTTTTTCACCATTTATCTCTTCATTTTTGCGGGGGGGGGGGGGGGGGGGGGACCTTCTTTCTGAACTTTACGGTATATATTTCTTGCTTTGTAGGTGTCTTCGCTTCTGCCAGCGATGTGAAGTCAAAGCTTCTAACAAAGATTGTGGTTGAGGCAACACTGCTCTGTGAACAAGTTGGACTGCATGTGGACTACATTTGCTCAAATGGAGCATGCTAAAACCGTGCTATGTGGCACGACCTTGGCATTCATGGGCCATCCAAGTCTGTGCAATGCAAAGTTGTTCACTTGTATGACGAGAAAAGAGTTTTGTACTTTGTGACTGACTTTCCCCACCTCGTGAAGTGTGACCGGAACTTGACGAAGTATGGGTTCAACATGCATGAAGGACGGGTATGTAATGCGTGCAACTGTTTTCTTTTAATATTTGCTGCTGCTCTTAGCTGCATCTCAAGATGTGATTTGATATAATTGCAATTGTCTTGATTCTTGCACGATTCCTGGCTTCGCAGGCTCACTGAGAACACATTTTGACGACATGAAAGTATGACAACAGCGTCACCTTCAAAGTTGCACACAAATTGACTCGGGCTCACATCTTTCCTGATGTTTATCAAAAGATGAAAGTAGACGTGGCTTTCCAGGTCTTTAGCTCGGTTGTTGTGCGTGCCATGTCCTTCTATGAAACTAGCCTTAGGCCGACCAAGATTTTCATCAGTCTGATGACAGACCTCATTGAGGTCACAACACAGTGGGCGCGGCGAAACCGGCGTGATCATGTCGCCCAATGAACTCTTCATTGTTGTTATTCAGGATGGCAATCAAAAATCTTGTTTCCGTTCTAACGATCTTTGTCTCATTGTCCTGCCGTGCCCACAAACGGTTTTAGTGCATTTCTGATAGTAGAAGTTGTAGTGTGCCATCAATGATCTAGATGGCGCAAGAAGTCCATGGTGTGTGTCGCTGCAACGAGATGGCGCCACTTGTCTGACAGTGCCATCCATCCGTGCGGACGGAAGTGTTGATCCCCGCGGATCTTGATGTCTGTATGCTAGTCACGAGAAAAGAACAGTCTTCACCAAAACTCTGAGTTGGCTTGACGTGTTTTCATTTCGTGGGGTTCCCGCCTTGGGCCCCGGAACATCGGCATCTTGTGTTCCACGCGCCACACAATGTAAGCCTTTAAGCATCTTACAGACCTTTCAGGGCGCTGTCTTTATCGTAGCTTTTCTTGTCTTTTTCCACACGTTCATAGTGGCCCTCCGTGACCACTACATTTTGGCGACAAGGTCTTTTCTTGCATTCTTTTCCATTTTTGCCCCTCGTGAGTTTTTGGTGAGACTCCGTGCCGGAGATGAGTGGTGGCAGCACCGGCATGTACAGTTTTCTTTTGTGTGTTAGCTAATATTGTATTGTTCGAAATGTGAGGTACTTTTGAATATTTGCATCTACCACATCTTTTCCATATAAAAATGTAGTACATGAAAATACGGTCGATGCACAGGGACATTCAACGTTCCATTTCGAATATCCGTAGGGTTAGGAGTAACGCCATCCTTTGTTCTTTTTAAAAAGCCGTGACGGCCGTTCGAATGGTTCTTTTCCTTTTACGCATGTAGTGTGCACCGCACGGAAGCGTCATTCATATTTTTCCAATACTCGGGAAACTTGCTTGTTTCCATTTCGGTGGAATTTTTCGTAATTTCACCTTTATTTTCAACTTTGTCTCCCAACCATAGCCACAGCAGATGATAGCAAAACTATGTTTCAACAATGCATAAATGAAAAATAACTTGTCGATGTACATCCCAAGTAAATATTTTTGAACGGTGGAGTGAACAGATATTTTGTCTATCAAATATGCGTATGTAGCCATTGGTCTCACTTAAAGCTAGACCTGCCGCGCAGTGGCGTAGTAACGGGGGGGGGGGGGGGGCCGGGGGACCGTGGGCCCCGGGTACCAGGAGTCTCAGTCACGAGGGGGGGTGCCACTTATGGCGGCAATCCCCCCCGGCTTGACTGGTTCGTAAGTGGCAAAGAATGTGTAGACGCATGAGGTCACCACTCTTCCATCACGAACGTGTCTGGTGCAGAGTCGCAAAACTGGCTTGGCTCGCGCAAAGTCATCGCGCACCGGCGGAAAAAACAAGCGCGGAAAGTGCGGGAGCACTCGAGAAAGAGCTGTGCCCGGGCACGCCGAGCCAACGCCACCTAGTCTACGCCAAACCCAGCGCAACACGATGCTGGCTCGCGCCGACCACGGCCGGACTGCGCCGAGACAGCAAGAGAAGGCGCCAGACAAAGAAGAAAGAAATCAAACGAAGGTCTTACACGAAGGGAGTCGCGGGGAGGGGGTAAACGTGTTGGGTAAACTCTCAACATGTCGTCTCCCTCACCCCGGACTCGCACCCATGGCTGTCCACCCGTGCACGGCACCGCACCACGCGCCGAGGGGAAAGTGCCGAGAGGAGGTGCTGGCGAAAGGCTTCTGCTCAGCAAGCTCCCTCGCTCTCTGACCCCGCCGTAAGTTCTAGAAGCGCGTCGCTCGCCGTCGGGAGGCGGTCACAATGTAGTGTTCTGGCAAGTGAATTCGTAATGTTGTGACGGCGACGGCGTTTCCCTGTTGCCACAGCGTGCCATGACTGGAGACCGTCGAGCTTCCGGAAATCTGCGTGGACGGACTGCTTCAGCGCCGCCGTGTACCGTATGCCAACGATTGTTTGATTGCATTACTTTCCATTTTAAGGCGTGCGGTTTAGAGGCTCGTTTTAGCGACAACATCTTACCGAATTGCCTCGAAACTCTGTTTAGAGAAAATGGCGGCCGCCGGCATGCTGTTGCTTGCCGAATCGTTAGCGGTGAACCCTTGGCGGTGCACGCTCGAGCTTGATATTATATCATATTTTCCCGGAGCGATACCGAGGGTGACCACAAGGTCTGTTTGGAAGCCTAGCTTGCCGCCGCGTACAGACCGCATTTCTCTAAACTGAGCCTTCACGTTCTCTAAACCAGAGATGTGCAAAGGGGGGTTCGCAGGACGATGTCTGGGCTTCGCGGGGTATCAGGGAGCCGACGAGGTGCCGATGGCGCTTTGACACTGCTTCAAATATTTTACTGCCAAGTGCTACCCGCATGTCTTTAAAGGGATACTGGAATGAAAATTGAAATTTGACTATCGTGTCCATAAATTAGTTGAATGTGACCTATAATACCCGTAAAGCGTTTCATTTGCACGAGAGCGCGTGCAAAAGAAACGGCTTCACGAAGCTTTCGTGACACAAAAGCTCAATATAAAAAAAACTTCATTTGTCCTCATTACGTGTACATAGTTAAATAAAAAAAACACTGTTTGCTGGCTAACCCTGTATTTATTATTTCATTATCGCTGCGTGACCTCGCGTCGCGGTTATGGCTTTTAGCTTTGCGGTCTCGGGGAGCGGGGGGGGGGGTGACAAAAGACCTAAGGGCCCCGGGTGCCAGATGGTCTAGCTACGCCACTGCTGCCGCGTCCTAGTGTTCCGAAGTTCCAAAAATGGTGACGGCTTCTTTCCCGACGCCTCCACCATTCCTTCCCACGACAGGTGCCCCTGTGCCGCCTTGTGTAAGTTGGTAAACATCATTTTTCAATTATCGTGTGGTCATAGAGGCCGATGAAAGCTCGCCAAAGCAAAAGCGTGCGTTACTGTGGTCTTTGCTTGGTCTAGAAGGCCAAAGAATAGTTTCAACGTTTCCATCCACGGCCCTAGTCCATAGCGAGGCCGTCTCCGAATTTGACGTGCTCATAACGGCACTTGATCAACATTTTGCTGCCAAAAAGAATGTTGTTGTCAAGCGGAGGTGGTTCCTCACCCGCGTTCGGTCACAAGGAGAAAGCGTCCTTGAGTACCTTGGTGCTCTACGGCACCTTGGCTCTTTTTGTGATTTTGGGGAGTCGCTTAAACCCGCATCGCGGAAGTTTTTCTGGCCGGTTTATTGTCATCGGAGGTGCAAGATCGGGTAATCCGAGAGCCTGCGGGAGCTGGACTACCCAGCCCTCAAACTTATCGTGTTTCTGGCACAACGGCTCGAACGGACTGCTCGAGATTGCTATCACTACCGCCAATTTTCATCATGTCTTCCGCATTCGGAAACGACACAGGCCGTTGAGGCAATACAAAGGGTTCCCGTTCGGCATGCACAAGATGGCCGACATTCGAAATCGAATTTGAACACTCAACGTCAAAATGGAAGACGCCCTCCTGCAGTTTCCTCCTCCCCTGCAAATGTTTCCTCCTCACCTTCCAAGGTTTCCTTCTCGCCACGTCAACAGTCGCGTAGACATACCCGCGTCTTTACGAGCCGAATGCTGCGTGATGCTCCTCCGGGCACGCGCGCTCTTGGGCGTGGGTGGAATCGTGCCAATTTTGTGGTCGTCAACCCCATCTGCACGAAAAGTGTCCAGCATCCGGAATGTCATGTTTCTCTTGTGGCAAGATAGGCCATTTTTCAAATGTTTGCCGGAGTTTACCTTTATCGTCTGAAGTCACCGACCCCCGTCACCTGGCGTTTCCGTCGGGACGTGGTCGTGCCGCCGGTACGAGCGGCTTGGAGGTGGCCGTAACCAGACGTCCATCCATAAAATTGTGACATCCCCCGACGAGGAAGAGGAGGAGGACGAACAGCCGCCAAACGTCTCTGCCGTCGGATCGCCGGAAGTCCTCCCCAAAGGACGTGCCGACTGGCACCCACGGAATTTCACCGCTGATGTTCAGGTGAATGAATTTCATTACCTTTCCTTATTGCTACTGGCTCTGAAGTGACAATACTTTCCGAAAACATGTTTAACAAGATCAACTCCAAGCAAAAAATCCGGCTAAGGAAACTGCCGCACAGTCTTGTGCATTACCTCCGAGGTTCGATTCCAGTCGTGGGATGTTTCCAGACCAAAGTCAACTTCAAAGAGCGCTCCACCAACATTCTTTTTTACGTCGTTCGCAATGGCCGATCCCTGCTTGAGACAGATGCCGTGCATGGACTGAGTCTCATTTTATTGGGCGCTCCACTCAAGTGCTTCCATGTCAATGCAGCTGACCCTCGCTCGGCCATCCCGGGACATGTAAAGTCGGCTGGAGTCCCGCAGCCCCCATGTACGGTGGAGCCCAGTCCTTCACAGAGTCCTTAAAGTGCTCCCTGCAAGCAACCTCCATCATTGTCTACTGTTCACAAAACTCAGCCGTCCATGTCATCCGAGTACTACTCAAGTAGAGGCGTCTTCGGAGACCAGCCTTCAAGGGATTTGTTGACATCGGGACCATCTTTACAACCTTCATTGGTGAGCTATGCATCGAAATAACCTTGTGGTTTCGAAGAGTTTGAGGACCTTTTTCCCCTGAGTTGGGGTTAGTTAAAAACCAAACTCACACAATCACTGTCTGGCACCATGTCCCGCCGGTACAGGCTAAACTTTGCCGTTTACGGATCACATTGCGTGATGCGGTCAGTGCAAAAATTCAGAAGCTCGAGCGCCAAGGCGTTATCAAGCGCGTAAACGCGTCAGAATGGGTATCCCCTATTGTAGTAGCTAAGAAAAAACGTTCAGCCTTTCCACTCTCGTGAAGAAGGAGGACCAGCGGGGCTGTACTCGATACACTGTCGCAACGCGCACGTGCCCGTTTCCCGTTTCTTCTAGTCCGCCACGCCGCCGATTGTGGATACGTCTCCGGCGAACCAGTGTCCCTTGAAGCGCTCGCGGCGCACGTGACGCCAAACAGGTAATCCACGAACTCCCTCCGGAACCTCGCCGTCGTGCCCGGGAACTGTTCAGCCGGCGTGGAGTGCAGAGGGAACGTCTAGCTGTTCCGGATACTCAGCCGTTGGACAACTCCTGGATTATGTGACAGTGTGCTACCCAAGAGGGTTCAGCGACAATGTTGACATTCGTGGGCCCTTGCCAGCCTACCTAGGATCCAGAACCACCGAAAGCACCAACCTGTTTCATCCATGGGAAAAGGAATCAGTAGTCCCCCTAGTGGACCGAGCAGCAAGACGCAGGACTGCCATCAACTGGTTCGTCGAGCCGCAGGACGGTATCTCTAAAAGCATACTGAACAACTTGAGCGCACTTACAGGAGAGGATTGGTCGGAAGAAATTACCAGCTTTTCAGGCACAGGATCTGCTCTCCATCGATTCTATTGCACTAGGCAGAGCAACGGGGGATTCGTCTCTATCAGCCCTACCCCTCTGACCCACCTGACCGTAACTGCAGACACAATGCAGCAGTTGTCGCAAAGAAATTACGATTTTATGCACCAGTCCTCACTTATCTATGCAGAGACAGCAAGTGTAGAGAGAAACCGACGCCTGGAAGTCCCGAGCTTTTCCCACCACTTTCACATTGGGTGTGCATTTGCATCAGACCAATCTATGACATCCGACTAACCAGCCCCTACACGTATCATCCGCCCGACAGATCTGATATTATCAGAAGTATGTGCGGCATGCCTTCCTTCTGGAACTGGAGCCGCTCTGGAATTCAACTGAGAGAAGGGAATTGGGACGCGGTCACCGCCCTCCCTAAGAGCTTCCACGTCGGGACCGCCCAGGGACTCGTGTTTGGACTCTTGACAGTCGACAGAAATCCGGACGCAAACGAGGGATCCCTATTCCCTAATGTGGTCGGACCCAAACTGATAACTGGACCCTATATGGCAGGGACTCTTCGCGGGTTATACCTGGCGTCCAGCTATAATATCGCTTACCATCAATCATCTCGACAGTCGAAACGACCCCCGAGACTTGCTAGAGCGATCCATACTGAAACTCGTCCATCACCTGGCACGACACCCTGGATTTACCACCATGACACAGCCCACTATGATGGAAGAGCTCAAGTATGTTGCCCACAGGATCCCACCAACCTATCCCCCTTCTAAAGAAGACATATCTGCTCTGGTCAAGACCTATTTCACCCACCATGTAGTCTCCAGAACTCTCCAGGAGCCGAGGTACAAGTCCATGTCAGAAAACCTCTGGATCTTCGCAGATTCAAAAACACCACGGTTGACTGGACTGTCGATCATCACGCATCGGCTTTATCAACTATTCAGTGAGTTGCGACTGGAAGGTCACCTGAAGATCAAACTCAATGAGCTCAAAGGTCTGATTGCATACTACTGTTCACGAAAGTTGTTAAGTCCATCAGAAGAAAGTTCCCTACCTGAGCCAGACCTCAGTCTATTGAATCGGCTCTGTCAATCCGTGGTATGGTGCAAACGAGAAGTATGGCATGCAGCGAGAACCGGACTCCCAACTCCCCCAGTTAATAATAATAATAATAATAATAATAATAATAATAATAATAATAATAATAATAATAATAGTAGTAGTAGTAATAATAGTACCTTTATTTTTCCCAAAAAAAACAATGTTCAAAAGGTGACACGGGAAAAAAGCTGTAAAAACAGCTTGACGAGCCCCAGGAGGTTCCAAAAGAATTCCCAAGAATTCCCAACAGGAATTCTTTTGGAACCTCCAGTTGAGGTGACCCAGAACTGGGGACGAGAATATGTAGGATCCGCCCACAAAGCCAGTATAGACTTTTCAAACACCAAGACCTTCATCCCGGACTCAATTCTTGTCCAAAAAGTTGCAGATTCTCTGATCAACGGACTGAGAATAGGACAGCTAGCAACAGGTGCCCATTATAAACTGAGATGCCTTTTGGATCCTTCTATTTCCCCCCGAGCCTCTATATGCGGCGGTGACGGATCTGAAGGAATGACGGCTGCACTTCTGAGGCACTATCCCAAAATATTAGGGATATTCAATGGTTTAATGAGTCTAGAAAACCGAAGTCTTTGCGTAACTACTCCTGGACCCCCCTCAGCAATCGCATGTGTGGACCCATGGATCCGTTACAGATGCGTAAACTGGCGCAATGTTGGGACGAACCTTCAAACTTGCGTGATCCCTGAACGTGGGAGCATTTCGTTTGGCTCATTGAGCTGCTCCGACTCGACGTAGACCTGGCCTCGCGCTTGCGCTTGCCCTCCGTGGCACGATCGTCGTCCGTGGCATCGGCCCGGCGGCGCCGTTTACATCGCTGGTTCTGTTCTCGGCAGAGGCTTTCCAGGCAAGCGATGAGCTCTTCTTTGGCAAGGAAATCTGAAGCGCTCGACGCAGTGGAAGTCGAGGCGACAGCGCCTTTGCGGTGGTTGCAGCCTCATTCGCACTGCTGCGTACGTCGCCGCTCCCCAGTCTTCTTTCCCCGAAAGGGCGTGCAGCCGACCCATCCTTCCCGAACCTTCAGTGGTTCATACTTCAGCAAAAGACCTGGAAGAGAGTCCCGAGGGGACCCAAGAATCAACTCCTACATCAGGTGACAGTGGTGCAGCCACACTACCGACGTCATATTGTACTCCACCAATACCCCATCGGACACTCTCAATGCCCCATGCGGCTTAGACGACTTCCTGCAAAATTTCGTGACTTTCTGGTGGATGTGATTCAAAAACACCACGGTTGACTGGACTGTCGATCATCACGCATCGGCTTTATCAACTATTCAGTGAGTTGCGACTGGAAGGTCACCTGAAGATCAAACTCAATGAGCTCAAAGGTCTGATTGCATACTACTGTTCACGAAAGTTGTTAAGTCCATCAGAAGAAAGTTCCCTACCTGAGCCAGACCTCAGTCTATTGAATCGGCTCTGTCAATCCGTGGTATGGTGCAAACGAGAAGTATGGCATGCAGCGAGAACCGGACTCCCAACTCCCCCAGTTAATAATAATAATAATAATAATAATAATAATAATAATAATAATAATAATAATAATAATAATAATAATAATAATAGTAGTAGTAGTAATAATAGTACCTTTATTTTTCCCAAAAAAAAAACAATGTTCAAAAGGTGACACGGGAAAAAAGCTGTAAAAACAGCTTGACGAGCCCCAGGAGGTTCCAAAAGAATTCCCAAGAATTCCCAACAGGAATTCTTTTGGAACCTCCAGTTGAGGTGACCCAGAACTGGGGACGAGAATATGTAGGATCCGCCCACAAAGCCAGTATAGACTTTTCAAACACCAAGACCTTCATCCCGGACTCAATTCTTGTCCAAAAAGTTGCAGATTCTCTGATCAACGGACTGAGAATAGGACAGCTAGCAACAGGTGCCCATTATAAACTGAGATGCCTTTTGGATCCTTCTATTTCCCCCCGAGCCTCTATATGCGGCGGTGACGGATCTGAAGGAATGACGGCTGCACTTCTGAGGCACTATCCCAAAATATTAGGGATATTCAATGGTTTAATGAGTCTAGAAAACCGAAGTCTTTGCGTAACTACTCCTGGACCCCCCTCAGCAATCGCATGTGTGGACCCATGGATCCGTTACAGATGCGTAAACTGGCGCAATGTTGGGACGAACCTTCAAACTTGCGTGATCCCTGAACGTGGGAGCATTTCGTTTGGCTCATTGAGCTGCTCCGACTCGACGTAGACCTGGCCTCGCGCTTGCGCTTGCCCTCCGTGGCACGATCGTCGTCCGTGGCATCGGCCCGGCGGTGCCGTTTACATCGCTGGTTCTGTTCTCGGCAGAGGCTTTCCAGGCAAGCGATGAGCTCTTCTTTGGCAAGGAAATCTGAAGCGCTCGACGCAGTGGAAGTCGAGGCGAAGGATGGGTCGGCGTGCAGCCGACCCATCCTTCCCGAACCTTCAGTGGTTCATACTTCAGCAAAAGACCTGGAAGAGAGTCCCGAGGGGACCCAAGAATCAACTCCTACATCAGGTGACAGTGGTGCAGCCACACTACCGACGTCATATTGTACTCCACCAATACCCCATCGGACACTCTCAATGCCCCATGCGGCTTAGACGACTTCCTGCAAAATTTCGTGACTTTCTGGTGGATGTGATTCAAAAACACCACGGTTGACTGGACTGTCGATCATCACGCATCGGCTTTATCAACTATTCAGTGAGTTGCGACTGGAAGGTCACCTGAAGATCAAACTCAATGAGCTCAAAGGTCTGATTGCATACTACTGTTCACGAAAGTTGTTAAGTCCATCAGAAGAAAGTTCCCTACCTGAGCCAGACCTCAGTCTATTGAATCGGCTCTGTCAATCCGTGGTATGGTGCAAACGAGAAGTATGGCATGCAGCGAGAACCGGACTCCCAACTCCCCCAGTTAATAATAATAATAATAATAATAATAATAATAATAATAATAATAATAATAATAATAATAATAGTAGTAGTAGTAATAATAGTACCTTTATTTTTCCCAAAAAAAAACAATGTTCAAAAGGTGACACGGGAAAAAAGCTGTAAAAACAGCTTGACGAGCCCCAGGAGGTTCCAAAAGAATTCCCAAGAATTCCCAACAGGAATTCTTTTGGAACCTCCAGTTGAGGTGACCCAGAACTGGGGACGAGAATATGTAGGATCCGCCCACAAAGCCAGTATAGACTTTTCAAACACCAAGACCTTCATCCCGGACTCAATTCTTGTCCAAAAAGTTGCAGATTCTCTGATCAACGGACTGAGAATAGGACAGCTAGCAACAGGTGCCCATTATAAACTGAGATGCCTTTTGGATCCTTCTATTTCCCCCCGAGCCTCTATATGCGGCGGTGACGGATCTGAAGGAATGACGGCTGCACTTCTGAGGCACTATCCCAAAATATTAGGGATATTCAATGGTTTAATGAGTCTAGAAAACCGAAGTCTTTGCGTAACTACTCCTGGACCCCCCTCAGCAATCGCATGTGTGGACCCATGGATCCGTTACAGATGCGTAAACTGGCGCAATGTTGGGACGAACCTTCAAACTTGCGTGATCCCTGAACGTGGGAGCATTTCGTTTGGCTCATTGAGCTGCTCCGACTCGACGTAGACCTGGCCTCGCGCTTGCGCTTGCCCTCCGTGGCACGATCGTCGTCCGTGGCATCGGCCCGGCGGTGCCGTTTACATCGCTGGTTCTGTTCTCGGCAGAGGCTTTCCAGGCAAGCGATGAGCTCTTCTTTGGCAAGGAAATCTGAAGCGCTCGACGCAGTGGAAGTCGAGGCGACAGCGCCTTTGCGGTGGTTGCGGCCTCATTCGCACTGCTGCGTACGTCGCCGCTCCCCAGTCTTCTTTCCCCGAAAGGGCGTGCAGCCGACCCATCCTTCCCGAACCTTCAGTGGTTCATACTTCAGCAAAAGACCTGGAAGAGAGTCCCGAGGGGACCCAAGAATCAACTCCTACATCAGGTGACAGTGGTGCAGCCACACTACCGACGTCATATTGTACTCCACCAATACCCCATCGGACACTCTCAATGCCCCATGCGGCTTAGACGACTTCCTGCAAAATTTCGTGACTTTCTGGTGGATGTGTATTCCAAGGATGCTCCTTAAAAAGAACTTTGGGACTAAGTCATAATGGTTTGCAACTTCATGAAGTGTGCGGTGCATTTTTTAGTGTAAATGTGAACAAATAGTTATTTTAGCATTTCTCATGTGTGTTCAAATGTCAAGTTTCCATGTTATGGACATGGAAGTTTGGGACTAACTACTTTAGGTACTTTTGCATATGTTGTGTAGTTACCATTGAGTGAATTGTCATAGTTTAGTTTTCTTACACTCAAACAAATCATGTCGTCCACCTGTCAAAGTTTTCCAACCATTCTGTTCCCAGTTGCTCATGCACTGAGCATTCTTCAGTTGGGAAACGACGAGAATCAGTGGAATGGACACATGTTCGTTTATCCTTCTTATAAGCCGCTGAGCTCGAGTTTCGTGTCCATACACGTGGACGTGGCACGCTACACAACAACGTACAATACGTGCAATAATCCATATGTTTACAAACCTCAAGTGATAAATGCTAAGTGATATAAATGCTAAAACCAAATGACCATACTTAGTAATTTGCTCCATTGTTATGGTACTAAGTTGTCAGAGTTAGGGTTCCTCGATGCGCGCGCCCCCTCGCAGGGTGATGTCAGCCTTTGAAAGGGCGAGTGCCGCCTCCGGAGCGTCGGCGCGGCCACGGCGGCCGTCACGTCGCCCACGACCAACCTGCGCGCGTGTGGTGGCTCGTCGTTTCTTCACTTCTTGGTGGGCACATCCACCACAATGCCCGGGTGCTGCGCTCCACAGTGCACAAACCATTCGAGAAACGGCTGGAGACTGTTTCACTTTCCAAGAGACCCGAAAAGAAAGCTCCAATGGACAGTGAAAATCAAGCACGACAAGTTGCAGCCAACAGTGATGTGATTGGCCTAAGCCGTTTTGGAGCACCTTTCGGAGCAGCCAAAACAGTGTTTTGGAGCAGCAAAAGTGGCCTTTGGAGCAGCCAAAACAATGTTTTGGTGCAGCAAAAGTGGCTTTTGGAGCAGCCAAAACAGTGTTTCGGAGACCAAAACTGGCTTTCGGAGCAGATATTCTTATAAAAATAAAAATATCCGTTTTAGGTGCTGGACAAACGAAGAGCACTTTGCTTGCTGAAATAAACGCAATATTGTCAAGTTCGACCACCTAGGAGTCTTTCAAGGTGTAACTGAAATGTCAATGACATGACACATTGTGCAATGCTTCAGTTAAATTATACATATATATGTACCCACTATAGATAGATAAGAACCAAACTTCACATATTAAAATTTAGTTGAAAATGGCCAGCTTAGTAGTATATATCACAGCATTAGGTTGACTAGTGATATAACATAATAGATGGAAGCAGTCTCCGACTGATGAAACACATAACAACTGCAGTGCAATGCGAAAATGCACTCAAGAAAAAAGGTGCATTATAACTAGCGGGTACTTTTTGCTTTTCGAAACGTTCTGCAAAGCTGCTGCAAGCTTCGCTTTGGCTTAGGCTAGTAATGAATGTCCACTTTCACTGTCTCCAAAGAGACATTGAGACATCCCACAAGTGTACAGTGCTGTAGGCGTTGCCGAGCAATTCTGAAAAATCGCTTCCCACCGTTTTACTGATTCCCGACGTGCCAGATTTTCGTCAAAAGTAAACGTAAAACAGTGGATTGCAAGCGTCCCGGCTGGTGCCTCTGTCGTGCAATCATGTTTGCATGCACGTCAGGGCAACTTCGGCAAGCTTGCAGCTGCACGTGCTTCGTCGCGCGAGCGGAGACGGCTGTTCGATCGAAACCGAAACCATGCCTCTCCGCTCTGTCGCCAACTGGTTCCAAAAATGCATGCAAAATGTAACTGCCCAGCATGCGACAATAAACAGTCTAGCGGCGCGTGCTTGCAAGGCCGGCAGGCGAGGTACAAGCTAAACATACAGAAAAAAAGAACCTGAGCGCATCGATGCAGGACATCGCGAGTCAAGGTCAAAACTTTCTTGGAGCGCATTGTGCAACGACTGAACTCGAGACAAACAAGCTCGCTGTGCAGGTTAAGCGTGCAGACACGCCTTCTTTGCTTTAGCTCACTTCTCTTCACCAACTTTTTTTCGCGACAGATTTTTCATGTACTGGGGTCCCTCTCGAAAGAAAGCCAACCAAGAAAAACCTAGGTAATCAATACTTCCACACAGCAGTCTTTGAGTTAAAAAGGAATTTTTGTAGTAGCGTATGTTTCAAACAAGAACAGGAATGTTGCTGAACATGCGGCGGTCCTTATGTTTGAGTTTATGAACCTCCATATCTGTAGCGACGTGCGGACTGGCAGGTAGGGACCAAATAGTTTTCCCACGGCCGTTGCTTGCAGAAGCGAGTGCTTCAGCTCAAAAAGTAACTCCCACTGCGCAAAAACGTAATTTCGTTTCACAGCGTGACGGCATGGCTGGTACCCAGCACATTAGCTCCGGAGCGTCCACACACGCCCGCATCTATCATTGAAAAAAAAAAAAAATACGCGAGACGAGATTCACGAGACGACGAGAACGCGAAAAAAGAGACGGCGGGAAAAACCATGCGAGACCGGATGAACGACTGATGTAACTAAAGCAAGGGTGCAGGCGAGCTGGTTCAATACTGACATTGGAGTTTTGTGCCTGTCCTACGTCCCTTCTTTTCCCCTGCTCCAGGGTTACAATGCCACGATTGATGCGGGGTACTTTGAGTCGGGCGGCCGCTTGCGCCACCTAGCTCATGTGTGGTCAATTACGGTACTCCGTTTAGTTTCGGTTTTGAAAGGCGACCAAAACTGGTCCTTTGGCGCAGGCTTGGCGCAGATTAGAGATATTTTGGCAAAATGTAGCAGGATGTAGCAGGGTTAGCCCCTTGGCGCAGTTTGGCGCAAATGGCGCAGCAATCACATCACTGAGCCAACCAACCGCCCCAACCGCTTCGCGGTTCGTCTTTGACTGCTCGCACCTCACACCCTACCTACCAAGTCCCTCTTTTTTGTTGCCGCCGCTTCCGCGTGCACTCCAGATGTGTCCCCTTCCACGTTTTCCCTTCTTCACGAAGGTAGACTTGCGCGATGCGTTTTATCATTTCACTCTGCATCCGAAGGCCCGGTCCCTCACCCGTTTCCGGCTTGATGGACGTTACTTTCAGTACACCGTTCTTTCGTTCGGAATAAGACCGGCCCCCTTTTATATGCAGACCCTAGCAACAGCCTTAGCTAGGGAAGCACACGCTCGTGGGTTGTGGGCTTGGGCGCATTTAGACAACTTTCTTTTCGCCCACTCTTCGTTTACTTTCCTACAATTTCAGACACATCGTTTTATCGAAGATTTGCTCCGCTGTGGTTTTCGGCTCAACCCTGCCGACTCTCAGTTTGAGCCGGTTACTTCGATTATTTTTCTTGGTTTTTCTTTGGACGGCCGCGCGGAGCGCATTTCGCACACTCCCGCCCAGTACCGTGACCTCGTCCACACCCTTCAGGTGCTTAAGACTTAAGGTGTACCAGCGCCTGGCAGGTCTCTAAACTTTTTATTTTTCGATTTATGGCAATTATTTCCATGCCCTGCGCCCCTTGCATGTGGCAGCAGCCACTGGGCAACCTGTTCCCCCTGAACGGGTGGAGTTGTTTTCCTTTGTGCTCCTCCACCTCCCCGCGTCGATGCCTTTCATGACACCGACCGTTTTACACGAAGCCTACGCCAACGCCAGCGGTGCCGGTCTCGGACTCTGTGTACCCAAGGGGAACGTCGCCATCACCTCATCTACCCCCCGAGGGATCTACAAACGAGAACTGTGGGCGGTGTTTTTTGCCGTGCTTCTCTCCCCACCAAGAACTATAGTCTTTTGTGACAATCAAACCGTGGGTGCAGCCCTGACGCACAGACACGGACATTCTTTCTCTGTCATCGAGGCCCTCGTGGCAGTTTTTTTTGTTCGCAAATAAAGCTTCTTGGGTGAAGTGGGTCTCCACCGACAACAACCCAGCAGACGGTCCCTCTCGACTCCACCGAACTCATTCCCATGGGGCCGAGTAGGGACCGCTGCTAGGGGGCCAGCCCTATAAAGGCACGCAGCTGCAGTTAGTTTGTGGAGCGCTCCTACCCCCAGGAACAGGGTTTCAATCACCTCTTGTCTGGATAGACCCCAAAAAACCACAAGTGTGGCAGACCACTCCAGACTATCCCTGATCCTGTTAGGCCTCCTCGTCCTTGGCCTCTGGGCACCATGCCACCCAAGGTTCCCAACAGCGCTCCCAACTTGATGACCGTGAATACCTTGTAGACCTTCTTTCCCATGGCAAGAAGCAGTGTGTCGAGAATGAAATTGAAGAAATCGATGATTCTGAGATTTTTGTTTCTTGAAGAGCTGTCATCAACAAAGTGCCAGATTTTCTTTTACCTTGGGGGATTTATCTTGAAAGGAATGCTGAAATACGTGAAGTGCGCAGAATGCAGAGGGTCTCCTCGGAACTGCCACAAGTGAGTATGCTTCATTGACTGCCCTGAAGGAGTATGTTTGCGATGGAGGGAATCTCATTTATCCAAGCGCCGGAGTTATGAAAACTCTGAAAGACTACGAGGTGCCCTTCACGGCCATCAACTCCTGGTGCACAGACAAGATAATTACAATGAAGTCGCCAGTTTGTTCACTTACGGCTTACCTAAGCAAGGTACACCGATCCCGCCTGGAAGTCTGCACAGATCACAAGGAGGCTATATACAGCATGCTTACCGAAAGGTATGCAAGGCTGAGGTTACGAATCCACCTCCAACAGTTTCCAGCAGGTAGTTCGAACAGTTATGGAAGCAAAACTTGTGCCGGCGTCAATCTTTCGTAAAAGATCAACACTAAGCCAGTGTTATAGTTCCTAATCGTGCCCATCATCTGTCTGCTTGTTAGCTCTGTGAACTTAACTCGCTGTTGCTTGCGTGCCCGTTCCCACTGAAACCTCGCATGTAGATACCAATTTTAAGTTTATTTTAACCGCAAAGTCGACGATAGAACTGGTGTGGTTCGCTCGCAACAAATCGCATTGTTTCAATAAAATATGTTCCAAGTGGTTTAAAGCATTGTGCTTTGCTTTGGACCGAAGCGAGTGTACCCATATTCTCACACAGCTTAAAAGCGCATCTCGTAACAGCCTTACGTTTCACTGAAACAGTCACAAAGGCTCAATTATACATATACAGCATAGTTCATATGACCCATTGTGTAGAATAGTCAAATGAATAGAAATAATCAATAACAAAATATTCAGTAATTACAGTATGCCTACTTAATTTAATCTTGGAATCGTGGCATAGACAAGACATACAAAAATATTCCCTTTGGAGTTTGAGCCTGACACCAAGCACTCATCGAAACAGCTAAGCACGGCAGTATTTTTTATTACAGAAGCAAACTGCACAAACCAATCTGCGGGCAAAATGCACTGCATGAGCATTTTTGCTGACCATGCATATATACATCTGTGCAAATACATACACCATCCTTTCATAATAAAATTTTAAAAAATGTTGCTAATTCTGACGAGGACCGTGGAGTAATAATAATATTAATAATAATAGTTTATTCACAGATCCGCATCAAGGTACAAATGGTACCTTGAGTACTGAATGGGTTGAATGCATTGTTTACGTGCTCTTTGTGGTTGCGTCAGCGGCCGCGCACATCAGTCCCAGCAGCTTCACGCTGGCAATACGAGGACGCATATAACTCGTGTCCTTAGTCAACACACTAGTGATTCCTGGTCTTCGTGAACACGACCCTTCTAGCCTAATGTTGAAAGGCTAAGGCCTGTCGTGTTGCATATTAAAATATTTTTGATCATAGTGTGGAGCTAAAAAAAAAGAACTGAAGTGCAACATGAGCACAAGTTTCAGCGCAAACTTGCGAGTAGTTAAAAAAAAATCGTAGTTCCTTTACAAGCGACGCTGTGCATAACTTTTCACAACCTTTCAGTTCTGTTCTTGCTTTTGTAATAAACATTTCAGCAGCAACAACATTACTTTTTTGTTTAAAGTCCTTAAAACAAGCTTGCGAATGTGTGCTTCTTTGTGAATATTGCACCCGCCGCAAGCGGCGACACGCTCTACGCAAGCCACCCGTCGGGGTGGGCGCCGTAATGGCGGCCGTCGTAGCAGACGACGCAGTTGTCCTCACCCTCCAGCGGAGCGCGCGTGCATCGAGGAACCCTGGTCAGAGTATCACCGCTCCTAATTTTCTGTCTTAGGTCTAAGCCTTGTCATTGTATCATAGCTCCTGATACTGATTTTTTTTTTTTTTGCCATAGGTCTAAGCCATACTTTTTGTATGGAGTTGTCGTTACCGACAATCCTTCATTTCTACAACATTCGGTTTATCGTCCTTGTCAGGTCAGTGAAGAGGATGATCTAGGACTTGACAAAACATGCAAGCGAGTCTTGCTCCTTTGTGCCACTTGTTACAGCTGAAGTCCTTCCTTTTCAATGTCCGTTACAGGAGTGGCAGTCGATCTGACTGAGATAATGCCACATTTCTCTCTCATATTGTAGAACTGTCGTTGACAATTCTAATGTTTCAGTCTGTAACCTCTGTTGATACAAAATGACAGGCACTACAGTACATGCCATACTGCATAAGGTGCACATATCAGCCTTGGAGAGCGAGGCAAGCTCGATTGACCCTACTCTTTAAGCATCCAAAAGTAATTGTCCTATCGGATGGTCCTTCCACACGCATAATTTTGGTAAGGAGTGTGACTACAAAGGTATAATAGCGAGTTCCTTGTATAATATTATGCATATGTAATATGAGTGTATAGTTTTGTCAGAGTGTATTTTCTACATCCAAAAGGATATCTGATGTTGAGCTTTATTGGTGCACTGACGTCTGCCGTCAGGCAGAGGTGTCTGCTGACAACTGAGATTTCAGTGCAGCATGAATGCAAAATAGTATCTAAATTGTTTGCCACAACAAGACATATACAGGGTAATATAGCATATGAGTGTTGCCAAAAGGTCACTCATGAAAGTGGAGTGTTATTTCTTATGTTTCCAAGGACTTGTCAATGGAATTTACCCGTGAAAGTGAAAATGTTATTTCTTATGCTTCCCGAGACTTTGGAAAAAGACGCCGATGGGAAGGTTGCAAAAAATCTATTTGTAAACTGAGTATGCCACTGTTTTATTTATTCATTTGAAACACTGCGGACCTTGAGTAGGTCCCGGCAGGTTACATAAGAAAACAAATTTTAATGCAGCACTGACCAAAAAAAAAAAAAATCTATGCCATTTTACACATATATATTACATAATGATGTTATGCAGAACTATAAAAACAGAAAACATAGCACAAAATTTGCACATGCACAGGCTGTGTATTAGCCCTGATTAAAAATTATACTATTATAAAATACAATATCAACTTAAAAGCAACAAAATTGTGTCACGTGGTAACACAGCACAATTTTCCGATCATGCAGCGAGACAGCTCTCCATTTATGCCTCATAGATGTGTCATGTGGACACAAACGTCAATATTTAAACCTGTGCCAGAAACAATGGTCTTTGAAATCCTTTGCTTACAATGTAAAATGAAAAATCTTTACTTGCCCGTGTCTCTTAAAATCCAGAAACGACATGCTATCCTCTCCACACATATAACAAGAAGGAGTGGGAGAAGAAAGTTTGGAGCATGCTGAACCCAAGCTGCAAAGGAAATCAAAACACCCAGTATGGGGCACTAGAGCCTCCAGCAAGGGACCGGTATGTCAGGGACACTGGCCACACAGTTTTGACCTGTAGGCTTTTGGTGTGTGCAGAGAATCCATGGCTGGGATGCTCCACAGATGGCATTGAAATATTGGACAATGTGCCATGCCGACTTCTTGAGATTAAGTGCCTCACGCACGGAAAAGTCATGGGAGCCCGGGAAACTGCCACCATTTGCAAAGCACTAGAAAAAGACGGAGATGCTTACAGGTTAAAGAAAAAGCACACCTATGGACAAAAGCAGCTCGGCGTGACACTGCCAAACGTAGACTCGTGCGACTTTGTTATCTGTGCAAGTGTTGATGACACCATTGAAACTATTAATGTTCCATGGCTGGGATGCTCGCCAGATGGCATTGTAATATTGGACGATGTGCCTAGCCGGCTTCTTGAGATTAAGTGCCTCACGCAGGGAAAAGTCATGGGAGCCCGGGAAACTGCCGCCATTTGCAAAGCAAAGCACTAGAAAAAGACGGAGATGCTTACAGGTTAAAGAAAAAGCACACCTATGGACAAGTGCAGGTCGGCGTGACACTGCCAAACGTGGACTCGTGCGACTTTGTTATCTATGCAAGTGTTGATGACACCATTGAAACTATTAATGTTCCATGGCTGGGATGCTCGCCAGGTGGCATTGTAATATTGGACGATGTGCCTAGCCGGCTTCTTGAGGTTAAATGCCTCACGCAGGAAAAAGTCATGGGAGCCCGGGAACCTGCCGCCTGTTGCAAAGCACTAGAAAAAGCGGAGATGCTTACAGCTTAAAGAAAAAGCACACCTATGGACAAGTGCAGCTCGGCGTGACACTGCCAAACGTGGACTCGTGAGATTTTGTTATCTATGCAAGTGTAGATGACACCATTGAAACTTTTAATGTTCCGTGGCTGGGATGCTCGCCAGATGGCGTTGTAATACTGGACGATGTGCCATGCCGGCTACTTGAGATTAAGTGCCTCATGCAGGAAAAAGTCTTGGGAGCCCGGGAAACTGTCGCCATTTGCAAAGCACTAGAGAAAGACGGAGATGCTTACAGGTTAAAGAAAAAGCACACCTATGGACATGTGTAGCTCGGCGTGACACTGCCAATTGTGGACTCGTGCGACTTTGTTATCTATGCAAGTGTTGATGACACCATTGAAACTATTAATGTTCCATGGCTGGGGTGCTCGCCAGATGGCGTTGCAATATTGGACGATGTGCCTAGCCGGCTTCTTGAGATCAAGTACCTCACGCAGGGAAAAGTCATGGGAGTCCGGGAAACTGCCGCCATTTGCAAAGCACTAGAAAAAGACGGAGATGCTTACAACAGAATACACAGAAAGAATAAAACACATGAAGGACGAACACAGACACACACACACCTATGGACAACTGCAGCTAGGCGTGACACTGCCAAACGTGGACTCGTGCGACTTTGTTATCTATGCAAGTGTTGATGACACCATTGAAACGCTTAATGTTCCATGGCTGGGATGCTCGCCAGATGGCATTGTAATATTGGACGATGGGCCTAGTTGGCTTCTTGAGATTAAGTGCCTCACGCAGGGAAACGTCATGGGAGTCCGAGAAACTGCCGCCATTTGCAAAGCACTACAAAAAGACGGAGATGCTTATAGACCGACACGCGGAGCGACTCTGTTTACCAACAAGCCGGAAGGCCGCGCATGCGCGGTAGCTATGTGGGCAAGAGCAGCCCGGCTCTCCGTGTTTTCCCCATTGCGTTCTATGGCGTGCGCTCGTTGTTGACGTTGTAGGGACGCTTGTATCTTTATTTGTGCGTCGTATTTCCTCACAACGTATGTCGTATGCTATGCCCGACTATTTGAGCTCGCTGCCCGAGCCTGAACGGCAGCGGTATCGAGACAAACTGTGCGTGGACGGCGTTGCCTTCGATGATCCGTACGCCGTAAACAAGGCCTGCTGGACTTCCGACGTAAAGTTGCTGCCACCGAAGTCGACGGCTCATGTCGTCGTTTATTTAGTTTTTTCGCCAAGCCAGTTCACGGCCGACACGGTGGCGTACAAGTCTCTCGAGGCCTACGATTACTTCGAGTCGGTTTCCGCACTGCCGGCGGGATCAGCAGTCTGTGGGTCTGCGGAAGTGTGTGTATTCATTAATTGGTTAAATACACACAGCGTCTTCAAGTCAAGGTGTGATATTTTTCCTACCCTCATGACCACAAGGCATGACAAGCAGTAACGCTTTGTCCTTTCTGCAGTCTTGGCGGTAACACGTTACAAGTAACGGCGTTGCCGGTAACGCGTTACTTTTTTCAATAACGTAGTAACCTACTCATTACGTTTTCGACACAGTAACGGGTAACGTACTTACGTTACTATTTCAAGTAACGTAGTTACGTTACTCGTTACTACTTCCCAAGTCTTAAAGAAATTACACTTCAATTTTTTCCGTGTTTTAGGCGTCAAGCCATGTTTTTCTTTGCGTTTTTTCTCGTGAGTATTTAGGTGAAATCGTAAAACGAGATAAAGTAATTATGTTCAGTTTCTGCACGAACATAATGTTTCTTGATATATGACCTGTATCGTCAAAACCGTAAAATGTGTTAAATCGTAATTTAAAAAAAAAAAAAGTAACGCAGAAGTAACGTGCGTTACTTTTTATCGGTAGCGGTAACGGGTTCCTTTTATTTTTAGGCAACGTAGCTCGGTAACGCGTACCTTTTATTTGCAAGTAACAAAGTAACGTATTTCGTTACTTTTTTTCAGTAACGCCTACAACACTGCCGTTCTGTCGCCGATCCTCTTGTGCTGGGTAGCACGGGCGTAGCGAGCCTCCGACGAGCGCTTGGCCGATGCTTTGTGCGCGAACACCATGGGAACGAAATCCCGGTGGTCTTGATCAGGCAACGCTTTCCCTGCACATAAGCAAGCCTCGGGACGGAGATTGAAATGGAAGCCGCACTTTCCTTCAAGAAAGTGTTTGCCGCACAAACGGTCGTTCGCGCGAGGCGACGATTCTTTTCGATCCACGAATATTATCCACCTTTTATGCCTTTCAGAGTCTGCCGGGAACTTGTGGAAACTCACTCCGCTACTTTTCTTGTACATTTCGGTGCAATTAACGGCAACACAGCTTCGCGGCATGCTGAAATGCTATGACGCCCATGCGAAACGTGCGCGCTTTTGCCCACACCCCCCCGGCTCCGGCGCGATCGCAGCGCCGCCGCAGCTCCGTGACGTCAAGCCCGCGTGTCGGTGTATAGGTTAAAGAAAAAGCACACCTATGGACAAGTGCAGCTCGGCATGACACTGCCGAACGTGGACTCGTGCGACTTTGTTATCTATGCAAGTGTTGATGACGCCATTGAAACTATTAATGTTCCATGGCTGGGATGCTCGCCAGATGGCGTTGTAATATTGGACGATGTGCCTAGCCGGCTTCTTGAGATTAAGTGCCTCATGCAGGGAAAAGTCATGAGAGCCCGGGAAACTGCTGCCATTTGCAAAGCACTAGAAAAAGACTGAGATGCTTACAGGTTAAAGAAAAAGCACACCTATGAACAAGTGCAGCTCGGCGTGACACTGCCAAACGTGGACTCGTGCGACTTTGTTATCTATGCAAGTGTTGATGACACCATTGAAACTTTTAATGTTCCATGGCTGGGATGCTCGCCAGATGGCGTTGTAATATTGGACGATATGCCTAGCCGGCTTCTTGAGATGAAGTGCCTCAAGCAGGGAAAAGTCATGGGAGCCCGGGAAACTGCCACCATTTGCAAAGCACTAGAAAAAGACGGAGATGCTGACAAGTTAAAGAAAAAGCACACCTATGGACAAGTGCAGCTCGGCGTGACACTGCCAAATGTGGACTCGTGAGACTTTGTTATCTATGCAAGTGTTGATGACACCATTGAAACTATTAATGTTCCATGGCTGGGATGCTTGCCAGATGGCGTTATAATATTGGACGATGTGCCTAGCCGGCTTCTTGAGATTAAGTGCCTCAAGCAGGGAAAAGTCACGGGAGCCCGGGAACCTGCCGCCTGTTGCAAAGCACTAGAAAATGAGATGCTCACAGGTAAAAGAAAAAGCACACCTATGGACAAGTGCAGCGCGGCTTGACACTGCCAAACGTGGACTCGTGCAACTTTGTTATCTATGCAAGTGTTGATGACACCATTGAAACTATCAATGTTCCATGGCTGGGATGCTCGCCAGATGGCGAAATATTGGACAATGTGCCTAGCCGGCTTCTTGAGATTAAGTGTCTCAAGCAGGGAAAAGTCACGGGAGCCCGGGAGCCTGCCGCCTGTTGCAAAGCAGTAGAAAAAGACGGAGATGCTTACAGGTTAAAGAAAAAGCACACCTATGGACAAGTGCAGCTCGGCGTGACACTGCCAAATGTGGATTCGTGCGACTTTGTTATCTATGCAAGTGTTGATGACTCCGTTGAAACTATTAATGCTCCCTCTCAGCTGGGACGCTGTTTGTAGCAAACCGGACCTGGTGCCTTTTCGTGGCGGTTTCGCTCAAAGAAACGGCGGAATCGCTGGAACGTGTTTCTCTTTAACAAAGACTTCACATGGGGCATGCTTAAGCACCTTAAGGCTGTTTACTTTAAGCATGTCCTGTCAGTGTTATCTTCTGAAAACCTCCAGTAAAGGCTGCAATGGTATTCAGTTATAAATGGGCCATACCATGACTCTTTTACATCACTATGCATGTTTGCAAGTCCGGCTTCAGGGCACTGTCATTTTACTCGGTTCGGGTGCGCTTGGACACACCATAATCCGATTACGAAGCCTGGCTAAGGCGTCGTAATCGGATTATGGTCGCGCCCCTCTTCTGGAGTGCTGCCAGGCTGCTTTGAGTCACATGATGTCAGCAGGGTGAGTCCAGTTGACTTTTCAGATGACATGCCATCTTTACAAGGCAACAGGCATTGTGCATGTTGCCTCTATATCAAAGGAGTGTATTCTCAATATCCTCAATAATGGTTTCAATGGTTTTAGGCGATGACTACCATCCCGGCAGATGTTTTGATAAAACTCCATAAAAGAATTGAGGAGCTGGAGGATGAAAACAGATGCTTGATACAGGAGGTCCACAGGCTATCACGTGAGAAGAACCATTGTCTTTCAAGCCTTTCAAGGGTGTTAGCACGAATCAGCTAGAGGCACTTTCTTGTTCAACGAATGGGGGAAGCAAATGGAAGCTAGACCATAAAAAAAGAAATGCCTACAGATCCACTTTGCGAGCAGTTCAACCGGATACCACCTCCTACTCAAACAGGGTAAGCCATTGCCTAGTGCAAGGACACTCAGACAAAGTATTGAAGGCGTTCACAGTTTTTACTATCCATTAGATTTTTCTTGACATGTATTTTCTGTCATAAGAGATATCAAGTTCAGACCCGGCATTTGTAATGAGGTCTTTAAACTTCTGAAGGCTAAGCTATCCCATCTAAATGAAAAAAGAAAGGAAATGTGTTCTGATGATTGATGAAATGTCAATTGTTGAAAGAATAGAATATGATTATCCGCACAGAGTCAATGTTTGGTTATACAACTATCCCCATGCCTGAACAACTGGCTCACATACAGCAACGTGCCATTGTTTTCATGATTGGAGGTGTGTCATCGAGGTGGAAGCAAGTAGTGACCTACTACTACACAGGTGAGTTCTTTGCAAACAGCTTGTCAAACCAGACTTTTTTACTTAATTTTATGCCAATATCACTGGATATATGAGTGTGTAATCAGATTTATATTTTAAATCTGACATTCAGCTATAAGTGAAGCATTTACATTGACAAATTTATTACTACCAGTGTGCACCTGTTCTCGTGTGTCTGGAAGAGGCGCTTCTCCCACCATACATGAGTGCAGTGTGGAGAAACAGCAGTAGATAAACAGGATGTCCTCAAAAATTACAAGGCACAAAAATATACTAGCAAGTATATATATCCAAAGTTTTCTTATCTAATCTTGGGGGCCTATTAACTAACTGGCAGCAGTGTCGTTTAAATAGCTACTATAGTCTCTTTCTCTTTCAGGTGATTCCTTCAGTGGAATCCAGGCCGGGAAGATTGTCGAGAAGATTTTGAAGAAGTGCTTTGATCTTGGACTTGATGTTATTGCAGTGACTACTGACATGGGCTCCGGAAACAAAAGCATGTGGAAGCGCTTTGGAGTGGTTGCTGGGAAGTATAGTGTCATCAAAACCTTTATTGCTAACCCGAACAAAAAAAAATGAATGCATAGCATTCCTCGGTGATGTGCCGCACAATGTTAAAGGGGCACTGACACGTCAAAATCATTTTTTTTTTATTATCCGAAACGATTGAAAACAGTGCCGGGACATTACCCTCAAAATTCGAAACTTGGGAATTCAGTATTTGTTAATTAAAAAAACAATTTCCAAATGCCGAATTTGAAGTTCCCGCGCGATCCCCGCCAGTGCAGTCAGTCAAATTTTGCGGTCTCCTGCGACTCGACTTTCTCTCGGACCTCCGCTGACCCGATGCGAGGAGGAGGCGAGCTGGCGCGCGGGAAAAAACCGGTTTCTTCTCCGACTCGCCGATCTGCTCGAGCGCCGCCAAGTTTTCTGAGAGAGGACACAAATCTAGGAGGGGACATCTCACCGAACTCTGATTTTTGGTATATCAAAAAGAGGGGCCGTAGTGCGTTCGCAATAGCGTTAAAAAACATGTTTTACGATTGCCGTTATTAAATATTATAGAAATGTCGCCTACAAAGCTTCTAAATTTCCTGATTTTTGACGTCACCGATCAAAAGAAGCAAGGAGGTAGCAGCGGGAGATTTAAACGCCAAAACTAAAAAGGCGCGCGCGCACGCGGGGAAATTTTTTTTCGCGATGCGTTTTTTTTTTTGCGTGGGTATGATTCCAACTTGCGTCGTTTTAGACAATAAAAAAAAATACGACCTTTGGGGTGTCAGTGCCCCTTTAAGAATCTCAATGGCCACTTGGTTCGAGCCCAGTCTATAACCTTGTCCAGGACAACAGTGGAAAAGTTTCATCTCCCCTCTGCAACCATCTCAATAGAGTCGGTGGCTCAATTGATTGAGTTTCAAGAAGGCCACACTTACAAGATCACCCCAAATCTAAAGAAAGAACTTCTTTCGCCTGGTCAATTCGACAAAATGAAGGTGAGGCAAAGGGTGGTTGGTGACTGAGAGCTTTACAGAAGGAAAAGCATCCAACAGTTTACATGCATAAATATGCAGGACGTTCATTTACGAGAGGCTTTATAAATTATGTTGTGCTAACAAACCACCCAGAGGTATAAAGACGCACAAATCAATGTTGAGTTTTCGGTGCTCAAAACATAGCATTGTCTATTGGCAGTGTTGCAACGCGAGGTGCAACGCAGGTGCATAAAAAAATTTTAATTTCATAAACTTGTTTTTCAGCTCAGCAACGCACTGAAGCTCCTCAGCCATACCACAGTAGAGTTCATGGTCATGAACTATGGATGGGAAGAAGAGGTGCTTGCAACAGCATGGTTCTTGGAAAAGGTGAACCACTGGATTGACCTGATGTCGAGCAGGCATCCGGTAATGGCACTCAGCCTTTTGAACGAGGCAAAGTATGAAGAAGCGCTAGACTTCTTGACAAATTTCAAAGAAATGTTCTTAACAATGAAGATTGATGACGGTCAATTTAAACGAGTTCAAACCGGCGTGCTCCTGTACACAACGTCCATTTTGCAGCTGCAGGACGGACTCCTGCCCAAGGAAGGGTACATGTTTGCACTGACTTCTCGGTTTACTCAGGGTAGTCTTGAGAACTTCTCTACTGTTCGGCGGCAAAATCCAATCCCCACACCTGTAGAGTTCAGGACTGCATTAAAGGGGGGCCCTGCAATCATATTTAAGTGTCTATCTTTTTTGCAGTTTCCACGTCTCTTGGGGTTCGGGCAAGCCAGCGGGCACGGAGAGAGTAACTAAATATTAGTGCGTCATATTTTAACCGGACGACACGGAAACCTCCTCCACCTACGGGGGCGACCAGCGGTACCGAAAGCGCGCGAAATGTGAGGTATTTGGTCCTGGGCTTACTACTGGTCGGAGCCGCTAAAAGCTTCTTTTTTTGTCGAAATACAAAATATAAGTGGCGCGAACCGTTTCAATTATTTATGAAAGTAGTTTTCGTTCAGTATTTTATATCAGAAAAGAAACAAATGCAGTTCATAAAGTTCGGAAACCAGAAATGAGCCGTCGACATACTCGTCACCAAACGGTAAAAAAGGCGGCGCATACTAGAAAGGAATAGTGGGATCAGGCGCCGACACGGAAAAATCCCGGATGTACGCGGCGATGCTGCGGTCGTATAAACTGGAGGATCCGACCGGCTCAGAGCGTTCCGAAGGCCTTCGGCGAGCAGCTTTGTCTCGCGGTTTGGCCGTTTCGCAGTATGGCAGCGAGAAGTGGCTCCCATTCTGAACTGATCTTTACCACGTGTTTGCTGTCGTTTGTGGCCAATAGTGTCATGCCGAATTAGTGTCTAATCGCGCAGCAAATGCAATGAGAGCCGCTCTGGCTGCCCGCTGCATACAGCCTATCCAGAACATGCTTTAGTGGCGCCCTCTCGCGCCGTCAACACAGAGTGCGGCAGCCGTGAGCGCCCGCTGAGCTCACTACCCCTCCTCTAGTTCATAAGGGTGTCTAGCAAATTATTACCTTGAAATTCCCTGACTTTTCCAGGTTTTCCCTGACAATTTTAGGTGAAATTCCCTGACCACTGTAGAGACGGTTAAATATATAAGATCGTTACAACACAAGTAATTTTTTATTTATAGAGCACAATTATAATCAGCACAAATTAGGGCATCTGACTAGAGGGTCTAATATTGCACAAACCTTGTGCAAACAACGAGATGCACACTGGCAAGGCTTCATAGCAGCTTATTCTGAAAGACGGGCGCAATACCATGGCAGATGGTATATACTACCTTGTCCTTCCCTAACAGAAGTTTTGCAGCGACTTCACATGCGGAAAACATGAGAGGGAAAAGTGAGGCCGATGCTGCTGTAGAACGAAGGGATCCGTGAATCGCTACCGAGTTTAAGCTCCAAATTATCTCGGCCTTTGTCACAGCGCTCTTCAGTAGAAAGCTGCTCATCGACGTCTCCACACTTGTTGTGGTGGCTGCAAGCTCCTAAGGAGGAACATGTGCGGTCTCCGCTACATCCGGCCGAAATGTGAATGACAAAAGTCCAGGATGGGAACAGCTTGACTGACACTTCAAAGCAGCAAGGTGCTTTTTGCTCATTGCGTTACTCGAAACTGCCGTGCTTCGAATGTTGCTCAAAGAAAACGTTTTGTGGCACATTGAGCATTGAGCACTGTGAGAATCATTTTACACGGGCTTAATCCAATTTGCATATTCCAAAATATTCGGGTTCGTCTAGTCCGGATTAAACGAGCACTTTCTTGCCGCCGACATCGCCAGTGAAGAATCCACTTCCGGAAACACGATGAAAACACGACGCTCAACCACACACATCAATAACCGAATGGCAGCATGGCCAGGCTTGCACAGCCGTAGGGCATGTCCGCCAGATGCATACTGTCGGATACTTTTGGCTTAAAACTTGGATTGGATTGGGGTCTGCGGCTTTCCCATTTGTTACCAAATATAGTGGCTCTAACTGGATCTAGCCTAATGTCGCGCCCTCAATCCAATCCAATCTAATGCATGACTTGGACTGGAATTTGTCGGCTGTTCTCTTTGTGTTGGGTAGCACATGCTATATCGGGTGAGCAGAGCCCGCGCTCCACTTTAAGCAGGATTAATTGCCTATTTTTTTGCACCCCAAGTCTTCAAGTCTTTGCTCAGAGCACTCGATGGCGTTTCCGGCTCATTTTCCCTGACAGGGCTCGCTTTTTGACAATATCCCTGACAATTCCCTGATTTTTCTCGTTCATTAAATTTTCCCTGACAATTCCCGGTTTTCCCGGTCGCTAGACACCGTGTTCACGGCCACTCAAGCAACCAAGGACGTCATGAAGGAGGTTATTTTTTGCCTGTTTTTGTAATTTTAATTTGCCTATAACTTTAAAATAA
>JABSTQ010006428.1:0-38874 GCA_013358835.2 Ixodes persulcatus | reverse complement strand
CCCTCCGTGTATTTAATCTGGAATCTAACCTGGGTAAATTTTGGTACCGCAACGTAATTCGATAGGTTCGTAAGAATATAAGTGTGAGTAATGGGTATTACATTTCAGCTCAAGTAACTGAAAGGTATTTAGGCCTTAAAAGTAAATTTTACAGCTCCGTTCACATGTGCGTGCTCGCTGGCGCGTGTATTTTTTTCGAGGGCTTTCTACCGCGTTTACGAAGCAAAGTGTTCCTCGTGAGCCGTTTACGTACTCGGGAAAGGTTACGTAGTAGCCTGACGCTCGAAACGCAGCCAAAATAACGAGACATAAATAACAAAGAGGGTTAATAAGAGAACGGGACAATGCACCATTACGGAGGAAAGAAGGGCCTCGAGTATTGTTTTCAAACAATGACTGTAGGCAAGAAGCAAAGCGTTACCGTCGGGAAGAAGGTCGCACGCCTAGTGTAATCAGACGTGCAGGTGTCGCATAACCACGCAAAGGACGAGTCAATAGATGACTAAGCGGCCACGAGCACGAAACGCTGGCCGGATATAAGCGCGCCATAATAAGCGTGAAGAGAGATCAGCGAGTCGAATTCGAAACCAGGGAAAAGCGTTAGCTCCAGCCTCCACTACACTGGCAGCCTGTATCGTTGCCATCCAAACAAAACTGGCTTTCTAGCGATTCACTACACAGCTCGAGACAGCGACAACACGTACAGAGCAGATGTCCAGTCTAGCTTGTCAGCCCAATTTTGAGAAGCAAGTGAACTCGGTTTTCTCCGAAAAGTCACAGCCACAGAACTGTCACCGCAATGGAAGAATTTGCTGCCGTTGTCACTGTAACTAAATAAAGTAGCCTCGATTCTTTGGCTTTTAATCAGTTTACGGCTCCGCTAGATATCAACTACGGTAACAGAGCCGTGTATGAACGGTAAGATTAGGCTCTCGATGGTGCCGCCGCCTGCCTGAAAGATATTGAACTAGCGTACCCACGGCGAGCTAAAATACTGGCAGATGGACATGTGGACTTGGCTGTCGGCTTTTTCCTTTACTCACTTTTCTTTTTATTATGTTTTCAGCATTGGTTTGCTGTGCTAGTGTGCACCTTGGCCGCGTCCTCCTGACGACGGACCTTGATTTTTAATCTCCAACTATTTCTAAACCGCAACCGCCCTCGGGAACGACCGCCCCGATTCAAAAGGGTTTTGGCGCAACTAAATACTATCGTCAGTTGCTTATCGTACACTCCGCCACCATAGCGAAGAGCTTTCCCTGGACGGCGCACCAGAGCCAGCCAGCTTCGACATCACCACCAGCTAGAGTTCTTACACAATGGCTCGCAGGCCAGCCGGAAATCCATCCGGCGTGGGAAAACAAAACAAAGCAGTGTGGGACGTCGCCGCGCAACCAACTGGTCGCGCGTTTCCCCGACGCCGATAAGGAAGAAGGCGCCTGTGCGCGCGGGGCTGCGAGATTAGACGGGCGGCAGGCGCCGCGATAAGGCGCCGCACGTGCTTCTCCGGTTGCGTTCGGAGACGACGCCGAGCGCGGACGACGGACGGAAATTCAGAGCGGCCGTTTCGAAACGCGGAGCGGGCCAAGGCCGGGCAGTGAGGCCAGCTGCGAGCCCCATTGTGGGGTCCGCCAAGGCTGCATGGACGCTGCCACGGCGGCCCAGGAAAGACGGCAAAACGAGGGAGCTGCTCGTGTTTTCTGAAAACAAACTTTACTAGCGTTACGTTCGCAATGACTCGTATGTACAACCGTAAGTATGTACAAGAGGCGTTAACATTATGTACACTATGTACAGGAGGTTGTGGCACGTACGGGAAGAATCGGGTGGCGCCAGTCCGAGCAGCGGCGTACTTACGCTGGGGACCGCTCGCTGCTGCCGGCACGCATTAATCCAGAGTTGAGCACGGCACCCGCGTTTGGGCACCACTTTGAGCGACGCGCACTGTCACCGGATATGCCTGGGCGGGCTGTGCTGCTGGTGCAGCTGGTGCTGCCACAGGCCGAGGTTGAGCACGCCGAGGTGCGGCAGCTGCATCAGCCGCTCCAGGCCCACGGTGGTGATCTTGGTGCAGCCGTACAGGTCGATGCAGCGCAGCTGCTTCAGGTGGTCGGCGATCAGGCTGAGACCCTTGTCCGTCACGCGGCCGCACTGGCCCAGGTGCAGCGTGTGCAGGTCGCCCAGGGAGCGGGCCACGCGCCCTATGCCGTCGTCGCTCACGGGGCACGCGTTCAGGCTGAGGCAGCGCAGCTGGAAGAGGCCCTGCGAGGCGTGCAGCAGGCCCTGGTCGCCCACCTTGTCGCAGAAGCTCACGTCGAGCGCGCACAGACGCGACCCGCCCTCGGCCAGGTAGGCCAGCCCCAGGTCCGAGATGTTGTCGCACGAGCGCAGGTTGAGCTCGCGCAGGCGCGGCATGCGCGCCGCGTGCTTCAGGCCGGCGTCCGTCACGCTCGCGCAGAAGCTCAGGTTCAGGCTGCGCAGGTCTGCCAGGCCGAGGCTGACGAAGCGCAGCGCGTCGTCCGTCAGCTTCTGGCAGTCCTGCAGGCACAGGGCCTCCAGGCGCAGCGTGCCGTGGGCCGCCTCGGGCGTCATGCCGGCCAGGTGTCCGATGCCCGGGTCCGACACGCCGCGGCAGCTGCGCAGGTTCAGGCTGCGCAGGTTCTTGAGGCCCCAGGCGACGAGCAGCAGGCCCGTGTTGCTCACGTTCGAGCAGCCGCCCAGGTCAAGCCGCTCGAGGCCCTTGAGGTGCTGCGCGATGCGGCCCAGGCTGTTGTCTGTGATCTGCTTGCACATGCTCAGGTTGAGCTCGGACAGCGAGTGGACGTCTTGCACGAAGGCGTGGCTCAGCCAGGTGTCGGTCAGGTTGAAGCAGCCGATCATGTTGAGCGCCTCGAGGTTGGGCACCCCTTGGATGACGTCTCGCAGCGAGCGGCGCAGGCTGAGCACCTGCACGCGCCGAATGCCCCGCCGCACCAGGCTCGGGAACAAAGACGGGTTGGCGCGGCGCAGGTGCAGCTTGGCCTCGACGCCCCGCCAGACGGACTTGTGGTAGGCGGCCTCGCGCCACGCCGAGCACACCTGCGACACGCGGCCCTTGTCGCGCACGTCCAGGTAGCTGAAGATGAGCGCCAGGATTTCGGGGTAGAGCCGCGAGATGTGCGGCCGGCACCCCGGCGCTTCCATGGGTCCCGGCGCTCCTCGGCGGCCGGCTTCCTGCGCTCGTCTGCGATGCCCGTCCGGCGCCGCCGCCGACGACGGGGGGAGACGCCTTCCCGGCACGCCCCGCGCGACGACGCGGCGGAGCGCGTCACGTGATGCCCGCAGCCACCTCCCATTGGTCGGCTCGACGACGCGCGCTTTTTTGTCCGCCGCGCGTCGACCCTCGGGATTTCCGAGCGCCGATTTCTTCCCCGTACATGGGGACAGAAAAACGGCGCCGCTGCTCGGTGCTGGAATGTTTCCTCGCTCCCACCAAAGGGAGAAAGCTTCGGCCTTCGAAAAATAGAAACAATGGGCCCAAGACCCTTCGAGCGCTTGCGGAGCGAAGAAAACCGCGCAGGATGGAAAACTATGCTGCAAAGCCTGATTTGATTATTCGGTCAGTCGAAGGTCGAGGCCTTAGTTCTGTACTTTTATTACCGCGAAAACTTCCTTTGTTTTATCTACCGAAGAGCTAGTACTTTCCTCGTCCGAACTAAGCCGCCCCAGGTTCACTTGGCAGAGTCGTCCATCGCAGTCTTCGTAGTGTCACTTCTAAAGATAGAACAAATCAGTTTGTTTTAGTTCGACGAATTTAAGTTCCACATAACTTCCTCGCAGTTTGACGAATCGCCGTTTATATCGAAGTAGCAGATGTATCGCACCGGACCGCTGGTGTCATTAATGGGACTAAGGGACGGTTAAAAGATGTTCGTTATCACAGACCTTGGCGAGCTCGGAACTTCTCTTCCTGTTTGATACACAAACTTGATACTTCTCATCTTCATAAGTCGTAACTTTAACACGAGATAAATGACTGTTCTCACCGTCGCGCGCTTGAAAGACAACGTTGTAAGTTGCTTGGTGACGTGCACTAGAGGACGAAACAAGTCGAGCAATATTTTACACGGCAGCGGCTGTGAAAAGCGTCACCTTATTTGCAGTTACGTCAGGCTTCGTGTGCCTCTCTAAGTTTTCCGCGCTATGAAACTTCTGGGGTAGACTGGGGCAAACGGTAGCTGTTCAATGTTCCGTTGTAATTTATCCGCCCGTTGTACTCTTTCCCGGAAATATGAAGGGTCGAGTGTCATGGACCACTCTGTTGTCGGATTGCGTATCACCGCAGCCACCTCGAAACGAGCGGTCTCCTCAACTCGGTTCGTTACTGTGAGGCACGCCCTGTGCAGTTCTGTCGCTGCCTCTGGAATAGCACTTCGCTGAACTAAGTACACTCGAACGCGCTATTTAAATTCGACGATACCCAAGCAGTCCCGTGGCAGGAAGACCAGTCGAGCTTTGGCTTCATTAGACTGGTTAGCAATTGCTGTTCCCACCTAGCGCAAGCGCAGAGATGATCGAGAAATCCTCGAAGAACTACTGGTTCGACGATGCGCATCTTTCCCGCGTGTATTCCTGACACAGTCAGGTTAGTGAGCTTATGTCTCGGAAAAGATTGGTGAGTTTTTGTCAGGCGAGCTTACGTCCCACGAGCTTTCTTCTCTTACCCATTGATCTACCCAAACCACACAACTCGCCAACGCCAAAACCTTGGGTGCGCTGGCTCGAGGCCCCATGCATAGAAACTGGTTTCGGTGTTGCGTAGGTTAACCGCAGCTGGGACCGGACATTTCATCGAACGCCGTTTCGTCGAAGCCGTTTACTCGAATGCCGTTTCATCAAATGTTGTTATATTGAACACCAATTCATCGAACGCGGTTTCATTGTATGGCTTACTCGAAAAAAAGTAGTCTGAACAACCGAAATTATTTATCCTCGTTTTAATTACCTGAATCCCGCAACTAAGGAAGTACGTTTCATCGCCGACAAATGCTTGGCAGACATAGCAGCAAAGCCGGAATTCCAACACGTAACAATGATCACGGGTGACATTTTTCATACCCTACTGATTGCAAAATTCAAATTTTTCGCCTTCTTTCTTTTCAGTTCCTGGGCGTTTGGTGTATATTGCTACTTATACTCTATGTCGTTCCCTTCTTGAAAAGTTGGCAAAGTCTCGTCTGGTTTCCAAGTTGACAAAGCTTTACATTCCAAAGCTTACAAAGTTTTGAAAACGTTTTTTTCTCTCTTTAACCAATTTTTTTTTTACCAATTTTTTTCTCTCTTTAAAGTAGTGTTTTTGGTGCGACAACCTCATCCGGCTGCTATGTCAAAGCTTATGTAAGAAGAAATTGGCTTCCACCTGAAGTGGAGCTCACATCGCACCCTCTAGGCGACTGGTGGCCGCTTAAAAAATCCGCCAAGTCCGGAATTCAACCCGTGACCTCTCCAAGACTGCTGGAGCGCTCTACTAACTGAGCTAACCAGGAGTCAGTAGAAGAAACGGATGTTAAGAGTTGCCACCGGTCTTAATCACAACCACTGCAAGGGTGAGATCGGACGTTAACGATTTGATATAGTGATTTCTAGAGTTGGGCTCCATTTCAGATGGACGCCAAATTATTCACACGTAAATCTTCTCTACCTTGGAAACTTCCCCTCAAAATCATTATATCTAATGTCGAAGCCACGCCCTCTAACCAGGAGGCGCAAGACTAAGAGCGTATTTACTTTGAAAACACAGAAAAGGAATGAGCGATAGAGCAAAAGAGCTGTCATCACTCGGCAAAATACCTGCAAGTTAAAGAATTCGATGCAACGGCAGTCAGCAGTTCGATGAAACAGCGTTCGATGAAACGGCGTTCGTTGAAATGGCGTTCGTTGAAACGGCGTTCGTTGAAACGGCGTTCGTGGCCGCTACTGAATTCGGCCCTTCAGCTTTCAGGCGTAATATCGCGGCTGGCGCGGGAGTTTTGGATTGTGCGGCCTCAACTTTTTCAGTCACACTAAGAAATTTCAGAAATCCGACATCAACATGTGCGCACCGGTTACGAAACAAGTTCCCCCTTTAACTTAAAATTAAAATGTGTACAAAAAACCTCCCAGCATATTTCAAGGGCACCAATGTCTGTAAAGCGTTTAACTTCGACCAGCGCTCGATCGTTCGACAAATTTGAAACCAGGAGCTACATAGCTCTCAATCGGCGTTCCGCACGGTCATTCATGATCGCTGGACGCTACCTTGAGCGGCCGCTGTTCACCGTATCAGCTAGCGCTTGTGCCCCAATGGCTTTGTGGCAGGAACGTTTTGCCCTGTTTCACCCCCGGCCGTGCCGAAAGCCGTTTCGTGTTCAAACCCCATTCCTACATCCTTCTGGGTGGATCAAAGTTATTCCATGCTCCCCAGAACCCACGTCCTCGAAAAGTGCGCGCCTCATTGTGCCCGAAAGTGCCTCCCTGGAAGCTTCGGAATTTGCCGCGCCCGTTGTGCCTGGAGCAAGATGCGAGATTGGGGAAAGCTGCCAAGCAATTACCGGGCCTCCTTTTGACTTCTTCTAAGCAGCCGCCAGGGAAACGTGTTTGGGTGATGCTACGGCGTCCCGAGAGAGGCGGTGCCCTTGGAAGTGTCCCCGGGAGCTGACTTGGTCGGAGCAGCGACCTTTTCTGCCTTTTTGTCCCCAAGCAGGCTTTGCTCTTCGCCGCCCGCGCGTGTTGTCTCCCGGACAAAGACGAAAGCCGTTGTCCGGGGTGCCATAAAAGCGCGGATCCTCCAGCCTAACCCCGAACGACCTTTTTGCGAAGTGAGACTTCCATTAGTCCGAAATTGTTGTCGCAGACTCGGGATGGCTTCAAATCGGCTTCGTACTCCGCTGCGGAGCAGGATGTCTCCAGGCTGGCGGCAAAGCAGGTACACGGATCGGAAGCCTTTGTTAATTCTCGGGCGCCTGGAGGTTCGGTGACTTCAAAGACGATCGCGATCGCCGGCTGAACATCGACTCTTTGTTCCGGAAAACAGTCACACGGGCCGAATTTGAAGGAAACCAGGAAAGCAAACCACGCGAAAACGAACCTCCTGGAAGCTAGCTATGAAGCTGATATTTCGTTAGTCTTGGCTTCCTAGAGATAAGTCGGCTGAAGCTTTTGGAGGCTTCCAGGAGGTTCCCTCGCAAGAACATTCATCTGCATCGGAATATATGTATAGTTCACGTGACATCATGTGACGTGACATAAATGTTTTCGCTAAATTTAGTGGGGAAACGAAATTTTGTGCATAGGTCACGTGAGACGAAGTCATGTGACATCATTTTGTAACACAGCTCAGTGCGCGCGTTGCGTTATGGGACATCAAAGACGTATACACCAATTCAACTTCCCCGCTAAATTTAGCGGAGAAACTGAACTGGTGTGTAGGTCTGTGACGTCCCATAATGCAACGCTGCGGGCGTTGCATTATTGGCGAGATCGGTGCTGAGGTCACGTGACCTAAAGTTTCCCGCTAATACTAGCGGGGAAACTTCATCCCGCTTCACTTAAGGCCCGTTCACACTCTTGCAACCGAGTAAGACCGAGAGAGACCAGACCGGTTTTTAAGCCTCTTGCGATCTCTTAGGACCAGCTCCGCTGCAGCGGATCCGGTCCTAAGAAGTCGCAAAAGGCTTAAAAACCGGTCTGGTCTCTCTCGGTCTTACTCGGTCGCAAGAGTGTGAACGGGCCTTTAATCCTGCTTCAACGAATCCGGAACAACAACCAAATAACGTTTCACGTTAATATATATATTTTTTTTTCATGGGTCATTAGAACGTTTGATTTGACATATACAGAAAGGAACACGAAGAACATTATTTTGAATTTACTCTCATTCCGTTTCGTCTAATAAAACACCCCCAATTGGCCCACAAAACGCATTCTTACTTTTATTTTAAAAAGGCTGAACACTTTTATTTTAAAAAAGGCTGAACACCGTTGAGGTTTTTATTTGAATGTTCTGGCTGAGGGTAAGGTTTTAGTTCAATATTTTCAGAAAACAAATGCACCGCAAAGTCATATTTTGGTAGTTAGTTAATGTGAGAGCGTGCAAATATATGATTCTTGAAAATGTTAGAGCGGGTTAGAAGATGCATGTCGTCCTCGCTGCTCGTGTTTTTCAACACCTGAGTATCACTGTTGTCTTAAGGATTACTCACACGCTGCATATTTTCAATCGCAACGGTTTAGCGAAACCGAGAATCGGCTAGTTCACACGTGGAGTTTGACGCGCGAAAACTGTGACTTATTTACTTACGAGAAGTCTCCAAACCTTCTCAGACGCACCTGGAATATCAAGCGTTTCGCAGCAAATGATATGAAGTACGCACACTGTGAAGAAACAATCTGCTTCATTAAATGGGTACGGAAACAAAATTTTAGCTCTTATTTGTTTGTTTAGCGAGAAACTACTTTTTTGTCAGCACCTTAGAAACACCAGTGTTCCGCTTGTAAACGAACGTAAGCTAATTTTAAAAGGAATAAAACGATGTCTTAATTCCACCGGGTAGTTGGGAGACCGATGTAGTTATGACGTTGAATGCTTCCCACCCCAGCGCCACTCACGGAAGTACAGAGCAAATCGTGCTTGAACAGTATCGCGAAGTTTGGCAAAGAAATCTACAGTGCTTCTGCAACGTGCATTCCACAGGATTCCACAGGGATCCGGACATTTCGGTGTAGGACGTTTTCTTGTAAGGCGTTTCGGTACGGTCTTTCCGATGCACGGATTTTTCGGTGCATTGACTTTTCGGTGCACGGAAATTTCGGTGCACGGTAAATCAAAATCGCGAGTTTTTTTTTTTTGTTTTGTTATGGTTTTGTTTTTTCTAAAGGTAATAAGCACTATTTTAGCCAAAAAATATTTTTTTGCACTTTATAATTTTGTAGATTTGGTCATCCCTTTACAGTCAGTTACTGATATACAACCTAGGTGACTTTGTTAGGCGCAGCACGATCCTGCGGGAAGACTGGAAGCGTTGGACGCTATGTTTCGTTTGCTGGTGTCTCTTTTCCAACGTACGCACTAGACGCGTCACATCGTGTTTACGCATTGGGTAGATACAGGCGTTCTCGGCGTCTTCTGTAAGGGTATGGGCTTTATTACTGGTAATCTGTGTAGGAAAGGCCCCAACAGCAAGAGGCTTGAGGATGTCGAAAATTACCCGAGAGTCCCGAGACTGTGGCAAAAGATGGAAAACTTCGTGCAACTTTGAGACGCCCGTCTTTCTGTGTCCTTTTTCTTCCACGACGTTTCCCATCTTTTACCACAGTCTCGGGAAATTTTAATGTGTTTTATGTCTTGATTTATATTACAAACATTGCGACGCGTGACGGATTGGAAGAACTTTAATTTCTCCTGTCAGGTGTGCTAAACAATCTATCGAATGCCTCTTTCCAGGCTCCAAATGTTTGGTTGGCGCGGTGAAACTAATACAGCAACAAAACGTCCTTGTGGTTGCCAACTTCTATCTGTATTCCTTGAACGTTACGTGACACGTCGATACTTTTAAATGCTAAGCCGATGTGTTTTGTTTTTAATGGCACAATGTAGAACACCAAGATAGCGACCCCCCAAATACTACTTCCCCCGTCTTGTGTACGCGGTGACTGACCTTCCTTGCGTGCGCGCTTGAGTTTCAATGCAATCTGTCATACGTATACAGTTCGCCACTGCCGGCAGCTGGACGAGGGAACACACTGGCATTCTGGCGCCATCTATGCGGTGACCCTGGAACTGCATTTCACAAGAGGTAAGGTTTTGCGGTATTTCTGAGGTCAAATGTGCGTAATACCTATAAGAAAGGCTCGTTTGTAATGTTGACAAAAGTTGTTCGAGCCAAGAAAAAAGGATAATGCGCGAGAGAAATAAAAAAATATGCCGGACCGCCAAGTTTACACTGCTACCCAATTGATGGCGCCAGAGTGTCCTCGCGTTGTAAGAGGTTTCAATGCACCCAGTTCTAAGAGGTCGCAAGAGTGTGAACGGGCCTTATTTCTGTTTTCTTGTGTCGCCTAAAGGCCCGTTCACACTCTTGCGACTTCTTTAAACTGGGTTCCTTGAAACCTGTTAAAGGCCCGTTCACACTCTTGCGTGCCTTTAATATTTTTGCGTAAAATATACTGTAATGTTTAATATTGGCGTGCATGTTGTAAGATTTCTATAAAATAAATTATTTCTTTATGCAACACTTGTTTTGGTGTTGCATTGGCGGCTGTTCCGCACCAAAGTACCCTCGTGAAATTTCGACAATGTCCACGCCTCGAGCTTCACAATTTTATACCTCTGGGAAAATTCCGCTACGGCGTTCACAAATAGCTGAATGTTGCTCCCAAGACCATGGCTTTCACATATTTCTTACAGAAATATAAGACATATGACCCGGAAAGTCATTGTACAATCTGACGTAAAAACACCCTCTGTTTTTTTTTTTTTTTCTTTTCTGCCGTTTTCTTTTGCGCTATTTCTCTGGGGGAGCCCGAGCCGCGCTCGTTTCACAGAGCAGAGTCAGCAGGGCGCCGCTGTGTAGATCTTTTCATTTCAGTAGTTGCCTGACCGTCGGGTAGAGGGCGCTGGCGCACTCGCACCAGCGTTATCGCACCAGCGTTATCGCTTATACACAGGCAACACGGTGACAACCCAGGTGGGAGAGGCCAGATCAGAAGAAATCGTTGTAACACGTGGATTGCGCCAAGGATGCCCACTCTCGCCGCTTCTCTACATGTTGTATGTCGCGCGACTAGATGAGCGGTTGATAGAATCAGGACTGGGCTTCTCGCTACCGCACGTTGAAAATGGAGAGGCCGTGAACTGGGTGCTACCGGGTCTGACCTTCGCGGACGACATTGTGCTGACGGCGGGCTGTGCAACGGCGATGCAGCAACTTCTCGACATATGTGCTGATGAGGCTGCCGTGTTGGGTCTCAAGTACAACACATCCAAGTCCGCCGTGATACAATTCGCGGGCACTGAGAAAGAAAAGCTCAATAGCCTCAGATTGGGCCTTGACGTATTACCGGTACTGAACATGTATAAGTACCTAGGTGTTGAGTTGTCCAACGAGGCAGACTATCTGAAAGATCATTACGTCCACCTTCGTCAATCCGCCACACGGGGAGCTAACATCCTCCGTAAACGCAGCCTATGGAGCTGCAATAGATTCATAGTGAGCCGCGAAATGTGGAAGGCGGTGGTGGTGCCAGGTTTTACTTTCGCCAACGCAGTGGTGTGTGTACCAGGTGACACAAGAACCGCCCTCGAGCGCAGACAACGAGAAGTGGGACGCCAAGCGCTGGGCTGCCATGGCACGGTGGCGAATGAGGCAGTGCAGGGGGACCTGGGCTGGTCGTCTTTCGAAGCGAGGGAGGCGACAAGCAAGGTTTCCTATGACGGGCGGCTTCGACTCATGGACCGGTGCCGCTGGGCCAAGAGGCTGTTCGTATACACACATATGACTTCTCTGCAGAGCCGTTGGCGAAAGCGCCTTTACCAGCTCGAGAAAAAGTTCGGCTTCTTCACAGAACCGGTGGAGGCGACCACCGAGAAAGAATGGGAGTCTGTGGTGCGGAAGAGGGTTCGCGAACAGGAGAATGTGCAATGGCTGGAGGCTGCCCGGACAAAGTCAACCCTTACCATGTATGCGGAGTTAAAACAGCAAATCACGGCAGAAACGCGGCTGTACGATAACAGCTTGGGCAGCCGCCTATTGTTCGAGGCTCGTGCGGGAGCCCTGCGCACACTGGTCTACAAACAGCGCTTCGACAATAATGTGCAGTCGACTGTATGCCGAGTATGCGAGGGTGAGAGCGAAACCTCGGAGCACATCATACTCCGTTGTGGCGGAATCCGACCTTCTGCCACCTCTCCCACCGAAGAGGCGAACCGACTACACGAAGGTGTCCCACCTCTAGCGACAGCGCTGGGCTTCTCGACAACAAGCGAGAGAGCCGGTACTACTGAAGCCTTTTGGAAGACCATCGAGCAGACGAAAAGACGTCTGGAGGATTGGTGGCGTCATACACAACACAGGGGGCGCTGAATTCACCCCCAGGCTTGGGCACGATTAATCGAGCCCGCCCGTTATAAAGGGAGCAGCCGCAGTATCATCATCATCATCATCATCATCATCAGCGATAGACGGCGCGAGATACGAGCCTTGATCTTCGGGCTCCCATCTCGACTGACAATTTTCGTGGTTCCTGGACTCGGATCCTCATCAGTAGTGCTACAGAGATTTCTAACAACATCCGGCACTCCTGGGTATCACTCTCGACAAACGCCTGTTCCTATTTTGTCAACGGCAACCAAGAGCTTACCACCGCTGGTCTAAGCCTAATTAGCAAATGGCGACGAAGATGAGGGTTGTGGATCTCAAGCGGGAGCTGAAATCAAGGAATCTATCTACTGTCGGCACGAAGAGTGAATTGCTTGAGCGGTTGCAAGCCGCCACGGAATGCCCCGAAGATGTGCTGGCTGGTGTAGAGTGGGAACCGGCATCACTGGAGAGCTATGATGACACAAGCGCAGATGCACCGCTACCTGACACATCGCTTACACTGACAGAAGGTATGGCTCACACCGGGTTGCTCGACGCCAGTGAAACGGAGTGTCCTAGGACTCCAGACCGACCATACCCAGGGATCGAGGTGAGCCAGGACATGTCTTTTCTCACCGCTCCGGAGTCGACGACCGCAACGGTTCCCCTCGTTCGGTCAGCAGAGGAAGACATCGACCAGAATCTGGCAAGCTCAACCGGGACGATCACTGGTTTGAAGGTCAAGGCGAACGGAGGTGATACAATGAATGACGCAGTAAACAGGACATATGCGCAAAGATTAGGGGAACTTGAGAAAAGCATGAACGAATGGATACAGCGGCTTGAAGACGGAGCAAGAAGGGATGACCCGAATCTGCGGGAGGAAATATGTCATCTACGAGTCAAGGTAGCTGAACTAGAACTACGGGTAGAAAAATTGGAGAAAAAGCCGAGAAGCCCTAGCGCGGAGATGGAGCTTAACCCGCCTGCGGTTGAAGCAATATATGAGATCAGAAATTCTACAGATGTGGGGAATAAAACAGAAGATGAAGTTTCTGAGAGAAGTCACACCGACTTAACAGGATGGCAGCAGAATGAAATCCTCTCCGCACTGAGGGACACTGGGACGCAGTGCGACACTGACGACTTCCAAGAAAGCCCTCACAATTCCGAAGATCTCAGAGACTGCACGGTAAAGTTCGCCCCGGAGAAACATGTCTCCGATATCGCTGAGAAGAGAATGGACAGCATACAGCCAACATTTAAAGAAGAGCAGATCAGACCTCCGCCGGGAATACAACGAGAAATAATTATCGCCGGAGATGGCAATGTCGCACGGATTGCTAGGGCGCTCATTGAAGAGATCAGAGCCCCCCAAAGCTTGGAGTTTGTAATGAACAGAACTGCCACGACACAGGTGGTGCATGAACTGCTCGAGACGTACGAAGAAAAGGCTAGAAACGTGCCACGTCTGTATATACTGCATGTGGGCGTAAATGACATACTCAGGGGTGAACAACCAGACGCAATAGTGGAGCGACTGAGGATAAAATGGACCAACCGGAAAGCATCTTTGGCGATCTGTTCAGTGCCGGAGAGCGACAGGAGAGGAAAACGAATACATGCGGCGACCATGCTACTGAACGCCAGGCTGAAGCAACTATGCAAGAGCATGAAGGCAAGGTTCATCGACCTGAGCCGTGAGCTGACAAGCAAGGGAACAATGCAAAAGGACGGACTCCAATATGGCGAAGAAGGTATCCGAGTGGTGACAGAACGACTAGGTGCAGTGGCGAGCCGTTTTTTAGGTCTCAGAAGAAGGGACAAGGTCGGACGCCAGTATCAGAGCGATCCGTGGCGATATGGGAGCTACCCACAAATGGGACACACAGAAATGTCGCAAAAAAAGCGCGTCACTTACAACATCCAGGGATGACTGTTGGACCCCCCCATATCGGAGTGCCTCACGTCAAGGATCTACGACTAAAGGCGCAGGTGAAAGGACACCAACCTCCGCTGAGCAACCAGTCGGAGTATATACTGCAACCCCAAAGCGAACAACTAGCCCAGGTGCCTACTTTTCCCGAGATACGGGTACCCCTTGTTCCTGTACACCAGAGCGGCGGGATGACATTGTCGAGGGTGGCCATGCAAGACAGAGAGAGTTATCCAATGTCAACAGTGAGAATGGGTCTACCTGCATACCAGGAGTCACCCCTTTTCCCTGGCTACGTCCAGCACCAGGGAGGCATGACGCCGCTGGAGGTTGCGCAAATGGTGAATCGCATAGTCCGCGAACAATTGGCGGGTATGCAGTGTTAGGGGGTATGGGTAACAGGCAAACCAGGACTTCCGAACTACCGCTGACTCCTGGTCAAACGAGACAAAAAGCAAGTGTTATCGTTGGTTTTTTAAATCTGAATGGTGCAAGACGTCAACAGAAGTGGAATGAGTTATATATAAGGCTCAGTGAACAACAATTCTCTTTATTTGGGGTTGCTGAGACTCACTTGCGTGACGCTGAAGAGCCTCCAGTGAACCCTTCATGGTGCTGGGCTGGGTGTAACAGGGTTGAAGGCAACCGACGGGGAGGAGGTGTGGGCTTACTATGGCCTCGGAAAGGACAAGCATGGGTCAGGAAATTTGAAACGTGTCAAGAACACATATGGGTGCAAGGACAAGTCGGGAACGCACCGACAGCGGTATGTGCCATTTATCTTTCGGTGGGAAATAACAGGCAAGATGAAAACAAGGCCATACTAGACTGCGTTCGACACGACGTCCAAAGTTTGGACCGAAGCCATTCCGTGCTACTGATGGGAGACTTTAATGGTCACCTGGTTGAGCTGGACAGGCGCGAAGACAAGAATGGACAAATGTTGAGACAACTGGCAGAAGATTTGGAACTGGAGATATTAAATCTGAGAGAAGAGTGTGAAGGAAAGCACACATGGATGGTTCGGGACAAAAAAACCTGCATTGATTACGCCCTCGCCTCCAAGAGGCTGTCAAACCGCCTTCAAAAAATTGTTGTGGACGACAATGGTGAACTTAGCGTTGGCAGCGATCATAGCACCATACTACTACATTTCGGAGCAATCCAACGGCCTCGCAGTCGCCCAAAGCGCGCATTGACGTTTCGGCTGCGCGAGGGGGATATAGAGGCTGTATGTCAAGACTTCGAAGAAAGTGAACAACGCATGAACGCCACAACGTATGAAGAATACGCCACGGAACTTAGGCAGGCAGTTGCCAAGCGTTCGGTGGCAAGGAGCGCGCAAGGAAAAAGACGGCTTGTCCCGTGGTGGGACGCGGAAATCGGGAAAGCGATTCGGTACCGACAAGACGCGAACCGAGAACATCGCGAAGCACTAAAGTTATTTGGAAAAGGTTCAGAGACGTTGCAACTCTGGGAGGAGTACCAAAGACGCAAGGCACTAACACAAGCTATTGTTGAAAAGAAAAAGCAAGCACATGACTGCAAGGAGATGGCAGACATACGAAAGGGCGGAAAAAAAGCCGGAGAGAAGTTTTGGCGCTACATTGGTAGTCTTGATAGGAAAGACAGCTCTCCCCAACTGGTGGATCCGGACAATGGAAGTGAGGTAAAGAACATAAAAGAACTTCTGGGTGAATATCTCTACACTCTCTTTGGGACGGAACAAATGAACTGCAATCAAGAAGGCATGAAGGATGAAATCCCGCATTTAGAAGACGCCCCGCAGAGTACCACAGCCGACCAAAATGCAACAGTCGTGGGGCGTGTTCAAGTAGAACGTGCACTGGCGCGGCTAAACGGCAGCACAGCACAGGGGCTGGATGGAATCTCGGCCAAGGTGCTCAAAGGCCTAGGACCCGACGCACGGGAGCACCTGGCACACCTGTTTAGTCGAATCTGCTGCGGCGATGACCCAATTCCCAGCGACTGGAGACGAGGTCGAGTTTCCTTCATTCCGAAGACAGGGGGCAACAAGCAGTTGTTACACGACTACCGCCCACTCACGGTCACGCCGGTAGCCTACAGGATGTTCGCGACCATAATGAATGGTCGTATAACACAGTGGGCCGAGGAGAGCGGCATACTGACGGAGTTGCAGAACGGTTTTAGACGTGGGCGACGCTTGGAAGATAATCTCTTTACGTTGACGCAATGCATCGAGATTGCACGGAGGGAGAAGCGACCAATGATTACTTGCTTCCTTGATATAGCGAAAGCGTATGATTGCATTCCTCATACCATGCTTCTAAAAAGATTAAAACAGCTTAATATGCCTGAAACCTGGGTGGCGCTAATCCAGCGGCTCTACGATAAAAATGTTGTAACGGCATCTTTCAACGGTGTGAAATCGGACGAGGTTACAGTTGAAAAAGGGTTACGACAGGGCTGTCCGTTGTCACCGACACTCTACATGTTGTATGCATCTAGCATGGAAAGAGCGCTAGAGAAAACGGCCATCGGTTTTTCTTTGACGCATCTCCAACACGGGGAGGTGATTACATGGCGGCTACCTGGACTTGCATACGCTGATGACCTTGTCTTGATAGCCGACAGTGAGGGGGACATGAGGAAACTGCTGGCCACATGTGAGACCGAGGCAGATCAACTTCAGTTACGCTTCAATGCTCACAAGTCAGCGACAGTTATTTTTTCCCGCGAGGAGGAGACCATTGAACCATTCATCCTACAGGGTGCGGCGATCCCTGTTTGCACCAAGTACAGGTACCTTGGCGTGACACTATCAGCTACGGAAAACTACCTCGCTGAGTATCACCAAAACCTCAGGACGTCCTCAGTGCGTAAGCGAAACGTACTGCGAAGACGGTGCCTCTGGAGCTGCGACCAATACGTCGTTACCAGGGAACTTTGGAAGGTCGTCGCGGTACCCGGACTGACTTTTGGAAACTCTGTGATTGGCATACCCAGCGAGCTTCGTGAATATCTTGAACGACGCCAAAGAGATGTCGGACGTCAAGCGCTGGGATGCCATGGACGAGTAGCCAACGAGCTTGTTGAAGGTGACGTCGGATGGTCATCTTTCGAGGCACGAGAAGCCAGCAGCAAGCTAGAGTACTACGCGCGACTCCGGCATATGGACGAAGACCGTTGGGCACGGCGACTTTTCATGTACATTCACCTCAAGAACATCCATTCGACGTGGAGGAATCGTGTCACCCGCCTCGGCACAAAGTTCGGAGCCTTTTGCATGAGTGATGAGCCTCAAGCTGAAAAAGATTGGGTGCGTAAAGTGCGAACGCAGATAAAGGCTGTCGAAAGGGAGCGCTGGACATCGGGAATGCAACAGCATACTAGCATGCATTTGTATGCATCTTTCAAGACCGAGATTGCTCCACTAACGTTCTGCAAGAACACGCTGGGAAGTCGCCTACTCATCGAGGCCCGCGGCGGTGCCCTGCGCACCAGACAGTACCGTTGAAAGCTTGACAGTAGCGTGACGGACATGATATGCAGCGCCTGTGGAGAAGACGAAGAGACCACCCAGCATTTGCTGCTCACGTGCCAGAGGCTCCTGCCAGCGCCCATCGGGGAATCCCACATCGAGCAGGCACTCGGCTTCACGAATGAACATGACCACATGGCCTGTTCTAGGCAAAGACTGGAGGCGTGGTGGAAAGTGCGACGGTGATGTGCGCACCGAGAAGTCAGCGCGTACCGATTCGACCATCGTGATCGTGTAGCTGTTACCCTCTGCCCACCAGGGGTCATCGACGACAGATGGTGGGTCCTTACGACCTCCCCCTCCTCTTCCCTTTTTTTTCTTTTTTTTTTCGTTTTTTAACTTTTTTGGCGTGTCCAACTTCGACTCTCGTTTCAAAGAGATTGCGCCGCAGAATACAATACAATACAATACATAGTCTCAATCGATAAACTTTATAAATATGTAGAATAACAAGTGATTGATATAAAAATGATTTCGAATACGACGTTAAGAAGAGCAATCTAGGGCGTACAAAGAAATTTATCTTGCCGAAAGTTCTAACAAATTACGGTAAAAAAGAAAAGAATTATTACATCCCTGCATTATTTAACGTGTTACCTGAAACTTTATGTAATTTAACATCCACTCGCGCGGTAAAACTAAACGTCAAAAAACGGTGTCAAACGCTCGCTGGTACTACATCCGAAAAAAAAAAAAGTTGCAATCGTTTGCATAGTGCAAAGTTCTTCCTTATGTATAACGACCCAGGTAGCACCGAGTTCAGGGCCGAAACTTGGCTTTTGTCTGGGAGTTTAGGGCATTAAAAAGCCCGAAGAAGCCAAAGTAGAGCCAAACCTGACCTCCTTCGACAACAGTCTGGGTATTTTGGCCCTAATTCGCCAAACAAGTGCCAAACTTAGGCTTCATTGCCTGGTAGTTCGGCTATCATCTGGCATCTTTGGGCCTAAATCGCCTAACAAATGCCAGAGTTAGGCTTACTGCCCCGTAGTTCGGCAGATAGTTGGCATTTTGGGGCCAAAATCGCCAAACTAATGCCAAAGTTAGGCTTCACTTTTTGATAGTTCGGCTGTCAACTGGCACCTTCGGGCCAAAATCGCCACATTTGTGCCAGAGTTAGGCTTACTACCTAGTAGTTCGGTTGACATCTGGCGTCTTTGGGCCCAACTCGCCAAACAAGAGCCAAAGTTAGGCTTTGCTTCGCGATAGTTCGGCTTTCGTCTGGCAGCTACGGGCCAAAGTCGCCAAACAAGTGCCAAAGTTAGGCTTCGCTTCCCGATAGTTCGGCTGTTATCTGGCAGCTACGGGCCAAAGTCGCCAAACAAGTGCCAAAGTTAGGCTTTGCTTCCCAATAGTTCGGCTGTCATCTGGCAGCTACGGGCCAAAGTCGCCAAACAAGTGCCAAAGTTAGGCTTCGCTTCCCGATAGTTCGGCTGTCATCTGGCAGCTACGGGCAAAAGTAACCAAACAAGTGCCGGAACTAGGCTTACTGCCTTGGAGTTCGGCTGATGAGGTGTTTGATGTACGCGGGTGGTCTTCATCTTAATTAAATAGAAATCAAGTTTTATTCGGGTGGCCACTTTATCTTATTTTGAGTGTCTCTTGATTTCTCTAGTCCAAAGGTTGGCTGAACGTTTTGACGAGGCTGAAGCAGGCTTTGCAAACGGAAATTATGCGGGATGTTGTACTCGCGCGTAGGTACAAACGCCAATATCGGGACGCGCCGTGAGACTGGTTCGACATTAAGGCGCGTCCACACCGGCGATGCCATCTAGTCGCGCGATAACTTTCATCGCAAAAGCGACCATCGCGGGCAAAAAGCGACGCGATTTGAGCAGTCGCTTGCTGATTTGCCTTTTTGTGATGCGATATAGTCGCGGAGAGGCTGAGCCAATGAACGGCGTTCGGAGCGAGCGTTTTCGAGACGCGACCCGCCAACGAAGGCGTTGGACTCGCTCATCGCGCACGCCAGAGTGACCATCTAATTATTTTTTTATTTATTTTTTCGCGATGCGATTTAGTCACATCGCGCGACTGCTTACATCCCCGGTGTGAATGCGCCTTTAAAGAAAGTGCTGCCATCGAGCCAGCGCTGTGCAAGATCGATGTGCGCACGTCTCCCCAACAGATATCATTATTAGGTGGCGCATTGCAAAAGCGAACGGTCTTGCATCGTGATTGAGCAGTGTCAAATGCTAGCGATAACAAAAAGCGGAAACGACCGGGGCTCTGTGGCGCCGCTCCCGCGTCACACTTGGGGAATTAAAATGAAATCCCGGAACTTGTACTATTTTAGCGTGTTGGTACTTTTTAAGCATTTAGAAAATAGAGACACACAAGGGACAATACATACAGGACAATCTTTCAACTTCAACAACATTTATTTTCGGCATCAAGCTCAAAGCCCGCCCGCTCCGTGGTACTACGGGAAAGGGAAATCTTGGGGGAAGGAGAAGAAGCGGGGGAAGTGTACGCGATCCCCCCGTCCTGCGGGGCCAGGTACATCGGGCAAACGGTGCGATGCCTCAACGACCGACGCCGAGAACATCAAATGGACGCCGAAAGAGCTGCTTCGGATTCTCAGCACCCGAACGTCATTCACGGGAGAAAATGTCCCGGCTGCGCTCCTGATTTCGCCGGCACGACGGCCATCGGAGGCCACTGCGAGCGAGTCGGGAGAGAAATAATTGAGGCCCGTCGGGTGGCGACAAGCCCGCAAAACATAAGCACCCATTCCATTTCGTTCTCATGAAAGGAGAGTATCTTTCCGAGGCCCACAATGGAAGCCGAACGCTGACAGACTGGGCAAGGTGACAAGGTCACCGGCAGAAGCGGTTTTTCCTTTCATTTCATTCCAGAGAAGGGCTGGGATTCCCCCGTCCCGTATTTCCCTATTGTTGAAGAGGTCGGGGTACACTCTCTCCCCTGTAGCTTTGGCTGTACAGCAGGTTTTTTTTTTAATTTGTGTTTTTTTTTTACTCTAAAGCGTCGAAAATACAGAGAGAGCTTGGCTGCGATGTTGATGCCCCTTCGACCTCGCCTTTTGCAAATCCTCCCCACCTGCTTTTTGTTTTCGTGTGGCTGTCAGCGAACGCGACAGCCGCTTTAAGCAAATCAAAAGCGCGTGACCTCTCTGTGTAGGACACGTAGGCCAAAAACGTTTGGACGAAAATTTTTCAGGTGACTCTCTCTGTCACGCTGATGTGATCTCTGGGGCTGTTGTTTTCGCCGTTTGCCTATAGTTATAGAAATAGGTGGGCCACGTAGGTCCGGTTTTCGAAATGCGCTCTTCAGTGTTCTGTTGCTTTCGTGCGTTGCAGACGCGGCCTTGTTTTTTCGTCGTATACGGCCGGAATACGTCCATGCCAATTTTTTGGTACCAGCCAATTGTTTCACCGGAGTTCGTGGAATTCTTGTGATGTGTTTGTTGGACACGCTTCGACAAAAACTGCTCTTCGCCGACGACGAGACGTCAGTTCAATGTGCGCAACCTTCTTTCTCGAGTGTGTTTGTGGGGTGCCTGAGTTGGATTATGCATCTATCAAGGATTACATGATATCGCTCTTATATTAGTAAGTACACTGCAAGCATGCCCCTGATAGTAGTCCTGCTTTCCTTTCAATCTCCGCGATTGTTTTTTGTGTGATGCGTTTTGCTTGGCATGAGGGCAGTGTTAATTCTATTTTATAATTTGCTTTTCGTTTTACAGAACAGTGTGTGACCTTTGTAAATATGTCGAGTATACACTGTGTGTAATGATAGTTGTTTAATAAACCTCTGGGAGCGATCAAAAAGAATTTGTTTGTCCGTATATGTGATTGGATATGGAGCAAATGATATGCAACGTACACATACTTGCACGACGTTCGGCCAATACGGAGCAGACGCATCGTAGAGTATTTGCACAATATTTCGCGAACGCTAGGTCGGGCAAAACGGCTGTACGGCAATACCTGCCGGGTATCAAACGGTGGTGCAAAACTGGACATATGAGCGATATTGGAACTGACTTTCGGCCGGTACTGTTACAATACTGCAAAGTATCCCCGTGCTGCTTGGGAACGGAGGTGATGACATCTGACCATCGTGTTTCAGACGCTTGTTTAATTTAATTATCTTCTGGGGCGCGCGAAAGAGCACTTTTGTGAAACACCAGAGATATTCCAAACTTGGGCAAGCCTCTCGGCTTTGTTTTTAGGCGTTGCTTTGGCAGTTAGGGTTCCAGTCTGGCTCTTACTTTGGCAGAACTGTGGCGGACAAGAGAAAAGCCAAACTTGGCATATCCGAAATACCCAAATTAGGCCTTGCTTTGGCAGTTATGGCCCAAGTCTGGCACTTACTTTGGCACAACTGTAGCGGACCAAAAAAAAGCCAAACTCGGCGTGGCCGAAATATCCGAATTAGGCGTTGCTTTGGCAGTTAGGGTTCAAGTCTGGCACTTACTTTGGCAGAACTGGGGCGGAGCAGAGAAAGGCCAAATTTGGCATGTCCGAAACACCCAAATCAGGCGTTGCTTCGGCAGTTATGGTGCAAGTATGGCACCAACTTTGGCGCTCCTCTGGTGGACCAGAGAAACGCCAAACCTTGGCATGCCCCGAATTCCCAGATTAGGATTTACTATGGCAGTTATGGCTCAAGTATGGCACCAACTTTTTCGCTCCTCTGGCGGACCAGAGAAACGCCGAACCTTGGCATGCCCCGAATTCCCAGATTAGGATTTACTACGGCAGTTATGGCTCAAGTATGGCACCAACTTTGCACTCCTCTGGCGTACCAGAGAAGAGCCAAACTTTGGCATGCCTTAGGATCGCCCAACTAAGGCTATAGTTAGGCACCGTACTTTGGCACTGATGAATGCCATGGTGCAAAAACCTAACTGCGCCAAAGTTGGGCCCTTATGTTTGCCAGACCTTTGCCCAAGTTGGGCATTCCTCTGGCGTGCTACCTGGGGATGTATCCAGTGTTTTGTCGGCTGCCTGGACCCACACACTAGCATGTCTGCTCTCGTGGGTCCGTAAGCTATCATGTGTAAATTTTTCTTTTCAGTTGATAAAGTGTTATTAAAGTATATATTGCAAGTGTTTTGTTATGCGATTTTTGAATTGAGTGTCTCTTTTGGAATATGTTATTTTGTGCTGTGGAAACTTACCCACAACATTTTTGGGCAGTTGAAGTTTTCTCAAAACAGCCAAAATATTCAGCTCAGGAGGCACAAAGGCGGCATACTTGTAGCTGGGTGTGTGTTGTACTGTATGTAGATCGAGAGAGCATCTTGACTTCTTGCAAAATTCTGCTCTCTGCCTATTTGAAAATGTATATTGCATAGGAAACACACACTTATCACTTGAAAAAGATTCCAATACCGCCTATTCTGTAGCTGAGTGTGTGTTGCAAAGCAGACCTAGAGAGCACTTCGATATCTGTCAAATTCTTTGGTATGTGATATTTTGGATATGGTACCTTGTAACCGGACATGTAATTTCGTGCTCTGGAGATTGACCCGAGAATTATTTGTGCAGTTGATAACTCTACAGGAAGACAGAAATATGAGTTGAAAAGATAAAAAGGCTGTGTTTAGCGTAGCTGGATATGTGTTGTACGGCGGACCGAGAGCGAATTTCGATATCTGGTAAACCGGTTTTCTTAGATTTTTGACATATGGCGCCTTGTGTCTGAACATGCAATTTTATACTTCAAAGACTGACCCGCAAACGTATTCGCCAGTTAGAATTTCAAAGAAAGAACAAATATTACTTGATAGAATACACATGCTGCGTATTCTGTAACTTGGTATGCGTTTCACTGTAAACTGAAAGAGCATTTTGATTTTTGTTAATTTTTTTTTTTGCTTGACTTTTTAAAAATGGGTCCTTGTGTCGGACATGTAGAAACCTCGTTCTCTGGAGTCTGACCCGCAAACTTTTCTTTGACTTCCGCATTTTATGAAAAGACACTATTCTGACTTGAAAAGATGGAGTTAGCGAAACTTCTTTAACTCGGGTGCTGTTGCACAGTGATTCGCGAGGGTACATTGATATCTAACAAATTAAATTTTATGATTTATTGAAAAGGATGTTTCTGAAGGAACATGCAATTAGCACACTGGAGACTAACCCGCAAATTGTTTTGGGAAGTTGCGCATTTCACAGGAAGCCACAATAAAAATGGAGAACATTGAAATAAATGCATGTTATTGTGTTGGTTGCTTTGTGTTGCTATGTAGTCTGAGAAATAATATATATTTCTTGCATTTTTGTTTGTTTTATTAAAACTAGTACCTCATGAGGGTACAAGCAACGTTCAACCCGCAAACATTTTGGGCAATTTCGCATATCAGAGGAAACCATAATTTTCAATTTACAATACACAAATGCTGCCTATTGTTTGACTGAGTACATGGGGCCATGTTTGTTGTCTATTGTTTATTTGGAGTTTCTGACAATACAAAGATTGCCATGGGGCTGGGGCAAAAAGGCGAGAATAAAGTCGTTTTACTAAGCCTCTAGTACCAGGCTACTCACAACGCAGACAGCAGGCAAACATGCAGCTATACAGCAAAAATAGAAAAAAGAAAAAAATATAGAGTAATACATATGAGGTCATAGAATTATCAAAACAAAATATACAACATCAACACAATTGGAAATACATCGATAATTATATTTCGAACATACAGACACACAAAAGAAAGGAAAACTACAACGGATGAAGAAAATACATTTTGGCTTCTTTTCTGAAGGAGAACAGTGAGGCGCTATTTTAAATCATTTCAACTAAGGCAAGGTAAAGGTTCTGGAGTCTAGGAATTTGCCAGGTTAATAATTGTGTACCTTAATTGGTTCTGGTTCTTTTTTTTAATTTCTGTGTCCAACATTTTAATGTACAGCAGTGTGTTTATATGTAGACAAAATAGTTCAGGTCCGCTTTTAGCGTTGAAAAAATACCTTCTGACAGTCGTTGATTATATAAAGCCTCAATATTTAGTATATGATTCAGCTCAAAATATAAGGGTGTGTGATCAGAGGCAGACAAGTTTTGAATAAACCGTATGCCTTTTTTCTGCATTAAATGCGAAAATTCATATTTCATTCGAATGTAACCACATAGACTAATAAACAATAATGTTGCCTAGAATGAACAGTAATGTTCTAAACCTATATAACATACCGACTGACTGCGCGATATTACGTTTCACGAGAATTATATGAGACATCCAACGAAGATTTTCATGGAACTGCACACCATAGAACTTGTATTCGAAAACCTGATCTAAAGATCGAGACTGGAATATAAGTAACTGATAAGATTTACTGGTTTGTCAATTGAAGAAAAAAAAACAATATACTTTGTTTTATTAACATTTAAAAGAATCTGATTGGCATCTAGCCACTTTGTCAAATTTTCAAGCCTCTGATTTATAAGAGCAAGAAAATATGACAGGACTTTAGAAGAGAAAAAAGAAAAAAAACATTTGTATCGTCAGCATAGAGACCAATGTCTGAAGTATGAGAAATGAAAGCAATGTCATTAATATTGTTGTGGCGGTGCTGCGAATGAGAAGACGACGAAAAGGAGGACAGGAAGAAGGCGCGAGAAAAAGGACGGATGGCGATAAACGTTGAACGCCGAACGCTGGGATTTTAAACCGTATTGAATTTCCTAACAATTGGTGTCAGATGTGGGGTTATGGAAGATCCCAGCACCTCTCAGCCTGACCTGGTCATGAGAGCGATCGGCGCGCTACAAGCTTCGTTGGCCAGCTTGCGAGAAGAGCAGAATCGCCACCGAGACGAATACCGGCGAGCTTTAGAAGAGCTACGTCGGGAGGTTTCCGCGCAACTCTAGCATCATCCTGGGACCGGGTCATCACGCCAATCCACGGGACCTCGAGGAGCACTGCACCCACCATCGCGGTCCGGCGAGACTACTGAAGGTACGAGCGAAGGCGGCACAGATAGTACGGCAGATCTCTCCTTGCAAGCCCCAGTAGAAACCGAAAATGATAACAGACAGCATATACTACCTTCGGGGGATGCTAACGAACAGCTGGCTTTGGCTTCGCAGAAGATGATTGTCAAGCTCGACACCTATGATGGACGCAGCCCCTGGGATGCCTTTCAAGTGCATTTTGATCTCGTCGCGGACTTAAACGATTGGACTAACGCATCGCGAGGAGCGTTCCTGGCATCTACACTCCGAGGACCAGCTTTGGAGCTGCTTCAGAACCTTCCTCCTGGCAACCAGCGGGACTACAAGGCGCTTGAGGAAGCACTCGAAGGGCGCTTCGGTGAGAAGCACCTCGGGCGGCTCTACCACGCCACTCTCCGAACGCGGGTACAAGGACGAAACGAATCGTTGTCTGAACTGGCCATTAACATCGAGAGGCTTACGATCACGGCTGCACAACCGCGACACTGGACTCTGTGACTGTGGGACACTTTTTAGACGCAATCGGAGACACTGAAGTACAACAGTTTGTCCGCCTGTCGTCACCTGCCTGCATGCGTGACGCTGTTGCATGAGCTATGGAGGTGGAGGGAACGGCGAGGGCAGTAAGAGCCACCCGGCGGGTCACAGTGCCAGGTGGTTATCAGCCAGGCACGTCGTCTGCTTTACATCCAGTGCCGCTTCTCAACACGGATCGGCAAACTTCTCACGAGGCAACAGGGATGCCGCCACATCAGAGGCCATCTCCAACATGCTGGCGCTGCGGCCAAAAAGGCCACATCCAGAGATATTTCAGCTGGCGTAGTAAAGGAGAAAAAGGCTATTGCACTCCGGAAAACTAATTCCAGCCGAGCTTACCGGACAAATCTCGGCTGAGAAAGAAAAGAGACAGCCGGTCCCAAAGCTGCAAGTTAAAAAGTTACGAGCTGACAAAGACGGGCTCTTTGTGGATGGGGAAATACAAGGTGTACCTTGTAAGATGCTTGTTGACACCGGAGCCAACGCCACAATCGTAAGAACAGATCTATATGAACGAATAAAGACACCCGTAACATCATACAAACGCCTTTCTGTGTGCTCACTGCGCACTGTCACAGGAGAAACAGTGCCAATCACGGCGTCATGTGAACTTACATTTCTTTTTGGCACGTAACAGTTTGTGCAAGTTCCCTTTGTGGCTGGAATATTTGAGGAATGCATCCTTGGACTCGATTTTCTACAGGCGAATGGTTTTTCACTGGATCTCAAGAGTCACACATTGGACGTAAGTGACGAACACGTCATCTTGTACAGCCAACGAGCAATTTTAGAAAACGGCGGGAGATTCCTTCTATGCTCCAAGTCCACATTGATTTCTCCACAAAGCGAAAAGGTTATCTGGGGGACGGACGGCAATAACTGCTCGGATGGTATTGTGGTCGCTGAAGGAGACGCCACGTGCGATACTGTTCGAGGAATCATTATAGCAAGAACGCTAATAGATTTCGGCAACGAAAAGGTTCCTCTCCGCATTGCCAACCTAACGGATAAACCTATCCACCTAAAGAAGGGATGTCGCATTGCGAAGTGGTCCCGTGCTGTCAGCTTTACTCCCCCACGAAAGGATCTTGTCCATATGACACAAGAATAATTGCCGGCTTCCTTGCTTGATCTATCAGACCGCTCTAAATGCCACCTTGATCAAGCACAACAGGCACATCTCCTGAGTTTACTCAATGGATACAGAGATGTGTTTGCTTCTTCTTTGGAGACCGGACGGACAGGTGCTGCTCAACACCGCATCGATACAGTAAATGCAACTCCGATTAAGCAACAGCCCCGGCGAATTCCGTTGGCAAAACGTAACGAAGGCCAGATGGTCCAAGATGTGCAACAACAAGATGTTATTGAGCCTTCATTGAGCCCGTGGGTGTCGCCGGTCGTCTTGGTTTTCCAAAAGAGACCTCAGGAGCGGATACTGGCAAGTTGAAATGGACCCAAGAGACTGCGAGAAGACGGCATTCTCTACTGGAGATGGTCTGTGGCAATTCAAAGTAATGCCATTTGGCCTTTGTAATGCCCCTGCAACGTTTGAGCGTCTCATGGACCAGGTCCTGAAGGGCCTTCCGCTTGACGTTTGCTTGGTTTATCTGGACGATATACTTGTGCGGGGCCAAACTTTCCAGGGAGCACTTTGTAATTTGTCATTCGCATTTGACCGTCTGAGAAAGGCAAACTTGAAGCTAAATGCCAAGAAATGCGTTCTATTTCAAAAGAGAGTGCATTATCACGGTCACATCGTCTCTGAAAAAGGAATGGACACGGACCCTGAGAAGGCAGAGTGCGTCGGAAACTGGCCTCAACCTCAAAATCAGCGCGACGTTAAAAGCTTCCTTGGACTGTGCATCTACTACCGGCGATTTGTAAAAGGTTTCGCCACAATTGCCAAACCGCTCTACGCTTTATCAGAACAAAATATGGCGTTCGAATGGAGTGTAAACGCACAAGATTCTTTCCTCACACTCAAGAATTCCCTTAGCGCCCCTCCAGCTCTTGGATTTCCTCGACCAGACTGCAAGTTCGTCCTCGATACCGACGCGAGTAACGTCGGTTTGCGTGCTGTGTTGTCCCAGATTCAGGATGGCTCCGAAAAAAGTAATTGCGTACTATAGGAAAGTTCTAAACAGGGCAGAACAGAACTACTGCGTTACGAGAAGCGAGCTCTTGGCAGTTGTAAAAGCCGTGACCCGTTTCCATCATTACTTGTACGGCACAAAGTTCCTCTTAAGGACTGATCATGCATCCCTCACTTGGCTTTTCAACTTCAAGAACCCGGAAGGCCAAGTAGCTAGGTGGTTAGAGCGGCTGGCACAATACGAGTTCAGGATTGAGCATAGGCCCGGCAAGGGACATGCAAACGCCGGCGCACTTTCGCGGCGACCTTGCTTGTCTCGCAACTGTCGCCCATGCCTGAAAAGCGAGCAGCGCCTTCAATTGGACTGCCAACCTTTGTCGCCCTCCCAAACGACTACTTTGCCCTGCGATTGTAGAACACCAGCAAGATGACCAAGACCCGAGAAACTGGACTGCAGATGTTCTCCGTGTGCTTCAAAAAAACGACAGCAATTTGCAACCTATTTTGGAGTGGAAGCGGGTGGGAGAAGTACCCAGCTGGAACGTGGTTCCACCATACAACAGCGTCGTGAAAGCATACTGGGCACAATGGGATTCCATCATTCTACAGAATGGATTGTTGTATCGTTGCTGGAAGAGCAAAGGCGGAAGAAACAGCACGCTTCAGCTCCTTTTACCTCAAGTCTGTGTCGACACCGTCTTGCGTGAACTTCATGACAGCACTGCTGGCGGACATCTTGGGATATACAAGACCCTACAACGAGTTCGAGAAAGATTCTATTGGGTTGGATCAACTCGAGATGTGCGCGAATGGTGTAAAAAGTGCGACCACTGTGCGTCGCGTAAAGGACCACCATCACGAAGCCGAGGGAGGATGGTAACCTGCAACGTTGGTGTTTCGTTTAAAAGAGTGGCCATTGATGTTGTAGGTCCACTACCGAAAACGACACAAGGAAATCCGTACGTCATAGTCATTGCTGACTACTTTACCGAATTGCCAGAAGCATTTCCAGTACGAACGTACGACGCAGACACTGTAACCAGGATCTTGACGAAAGACATCGTTCCAAGATACGGGGTACCACTGGAAATTCATTCTGATCCGGGTCGGACTTTTGAGTCGCAAGTGTTCAAGACCATGTGTGAGACACTCGGAGTTAGGAAGACGAGAACAACGCCCTTGCATCCTCAGTCGAATGGCATGGTAGAAAGGCTCAACCGCTCACTCAAGCAATACCTTTCGCTCTTCGTTGTCGAGCACCAGGACAACTGGGACACTCTAATTCCATTCTTCCTACTTTCCTACCAGTCAGCCGTTCATACTGCGACAAGGTACACGCCGGCGATGTTTTTAATGGGCCGGGAGCTAAGGCTGCCTGCGGACATCACTTTTGGCACGCTAGTGCTTCCATCGCGTGAGACAACACGCAGAGTTCTTTACTCTGACTACTCCCGCCACCTGCGAACGAAACTGAACTGTGTGCACGATTTTGCACGAAGACACTTGCACCTGAGCAGTGAAAGTGCAAGAACCCACTGCAACCGAAGCTGCTCGGGTCGCATACTCCAGCCTGTAGACCAAGTGTGGCTGCACCAGCCACGCCGCACCAAAGGTCTCTGCCCGAAACTGCAGCCCGATTGGGAAGGCCCCTACGAAGTTGTCAAGCGACTAAACGAGGTCGTGTATTGGGTTCGGCACCAGTTAAGCCGGAAAGTTCACGTAGTTCATTTTGATCGGCTGGTTCCCTATCAACCTGACTGAATAATTTTTTTTTGCACCACTTCGGGGCGAGGTTTACGTGTCGTCGGGGGGGCAGTGTTGTGGCGGTGCTGCGAATGAGAGGACGACGAAAAGGAGGACAGGAAGAAGGCGCGACAGAAAATACGGATGGCGATGAACGTTGAACGCCGAACGTTGGGATTTTAAACCGTCTTGAATTTCGTAACAATATATATAGGAAACATTAATGGTCCTAATGGGGGTCCTTGAGGAACGTCAAGTCTTATATTATTAGCGCCTGATGCTATAATATTGATTAACACAAACTGGGTACGATTTGTTAGGTAACTGCGTTCAGTTTGAGTGAAACACGTCGAATTCCATAGTACGGCAGTATTTTAAAAAGTATATAATGTTTAATAGAATCGAAAGCATTGAGAAAGTATAGAAATATGCCTATCATGTAGAGCTTATTTTCTATGTTACGAACAAGTTTTTTTTTTCTAATGTTGAGTAGAGCAGATTCAGTGCATTTACCTCTATGGAAGGCCGTATTAATTTGCAGAGTTTAATTGATATTCGTTAAGATGATTAGTTATTCTGGATTTATAGGTTTTTCTGTTGTTTTAGGAAAAGAGGAAATATTGATATGGGTCGATAATTACTGATACTATCCACAGCCCAACCCTTGTGCCGAACAGAAATTCTAGCAGTTTTCCTTTTTTCAGGAAAGATTCCCGAGCATAACACAAGGTTGGTTTAGTGACAGACTACATCACATATTAAATCCGAAACTGCTTATATCGGTGCCGCTTTTATACCATCGAAACAACAAGAACAATATTTTTAGACTACCAATTAGACTGAAGATTTCGTGTCCAAAAGAGCGTTTTGGTATGTGATAAATTTTTTTTGTTAACGGTACATTGAACTCGAAACTGTAATTATATGCTGAGGAGACTAACCCGCAAGCTTTTTGAGCGGCTTCACATTTCACAGAGAGCCATTATTATGTGTTAAAAAGATGGAAATGTTTCCTATTTCGTAACTAAGAACGTTTTCGCATTAGTCCGAGTGAGAAATATGGTACCTGGCAACTTTGTTTATGTGATTTTTTGTTCATCTGGTCCCTCGTGCCCGAACATGTAGTTCTGTACTCGGGAGACAGATTTTGATCGTTTTGGGCAGTTCCTCATTCCACAGGAAGCTACAGTTATCAGATGAGAAGATACAAATGGTGCCTATTGTTTAGCTGGGTACGGTTGCACTGTATTCCTAGAGGAAATTTTATGATCTGATAACTTAATTTTTTCTGTTATTCTTTTAATATGATACTTTCTTTCAAAACATCTATTTTGTGTTATGGAGACTTACCCTCAAACTTCTTGAACAGTTGCGCACTGCACGGGAATACAGAGTTACTATGTGATAAGATAGAAATGGCGCCTTTTTGTATCTGGCTACGTTTTCTGTGGTTGTTTGAATTGCATTTTAACATCTGCTATATTGTTTTGTTTTTTGTTTTTTTTTTGCTGTGATTTTGTTTTTACTGATGCAGCAAAAATGAATATGTCATTATTTGCTCTGGAGACTAGGGCCCACAAACGTTTTGGGCATTTGCGCATGTCACAGGTAGGCAGAATTATCAGTTGAAAATGTACCAAAATTGCCTATTCTGTAACTAGATGGCTTTTTGATGACTGTCAAATTTATTTTTGTGGTGATTTTCGGAATACGGTACCAAGAGCCGGCATATGTCATTTTCTGCTAGGAGGCTAACCCTCAAATGTTTTGGGCAGGTGCGCATGTCGCGGGATGACATAATTATCAGTTGAGAAGACACAAATGATGCATATCTTATGTGTCATTGTGCAAAAAAATAAAGTATTTTTATATCTTGAACATTTCATTTTTTTTATTTCTTAAATACGTGTCGGAACAAGTAATTTTGTGACTCATAGAATTTAAAAAAAACGCTGACAAAAACGAGGACAAACAGAAAGGCGCACAGGACGAGCGCTTGTCCTGTTCGTCTTCCTTTTTTGTCCTTGTCTGTGTTAGCGCTTTTGAAATTTTACAAATCCTTAACCAATTCGCCCGCTTCGCCACTTTAGTAATTTCGTGCGCTGAAGACTTACTTGCAAAAGATTTCGGCAGCTTAGCATTGCACGGTATGCCATAATTATCAGTTGAGAAGATAGGAATTGTGCCTTTTTAGTAGCTGGCTATCAGTTCTACTACGTTCATAAATAGCAATTTGAGATATGGAAATTTTCTTTACTGGAACATTGACCCGGAAATGGAATTATGTGCTGTGAAGACTAACGCGCAAACCATTCAGGCAGCTCGATATACACAAAAAGTCGCAATTTCATCTGAAACGATACAAATACTCTCTTTTCTGGAATTGGGTATGCGTTGCACATTAAACCGAGACAGAAGTTTCGTACATTAAAAATACTTTGTTAAGTAATTTTCATTCATATGGTGTCTCATTTCGGAACATGTAATTTTGTGCTATAGAGACTGATCTGCAAAATTCTTGGGCAGGTTGCTAATTTCACAGGAAGTCATACTTTCAGTTGTGGAGATACAAAGGCTGACTTTTTGTAGCTGGGTGTTTTTGTTGCACTGTACATCAAGAGGAGGAAAGGAGGAGAGGAGGAGGAGCAGAGAGTAAAAGGAGGAGGGCGGGATGAGGTGAGGTAAAGTATGTGAGGAGGGGGATGGGAGGAGGAGAGGAGGGTACAGCGGCAGAGGGTCATACCCTTCCCTCCGTAACCTCCCCTAATCTTCATCAACAGGTGTGCTTTAATTTCGCATTACAGAGATTTGTTAACGTCTTTAATTTTTCTTTTTGTGATATTTAAAATATGGTGTCTAGTGTTTGAATCTATAATTTTAAGCTCTTACTTTGAAAGTGAAACGTATTTTGTTGGGCTGTGGTGCATTTCGCAGAAAAACACAATTATCACATGAAAGGATAAAAAAAAAATTCTGCATGTTCTGTACATGGGTATATTTTCGACTGTAGAAGACGGATGCTTGGGCGCGTTGGTGAACCATATTCTACGGTGACAGCACAAAGAAACAATTACACACCAGATACTCAAAAAGACAAGCACACATGCTGAACTTACAACTCTAGTGTATTCGACTACTTGGTTCTTCTCTTCAACATCTGGATTGACTTTCCAGAACATGATAAGCAGAAGAAATAGCACAAAATACAAAAAGGCGAAAGACGATACAAAAAAAAAGAAGAAACGAAAAAGGAACCCTTGGGAATCGGGTGCCGACATGGCCGCAAGAAACTTACGTTTCGATCTTCTTCAGGTGGTGTGGATGATGGCCTCTTTTCACGACGCTGCGACGGATGCGCGTGTCGTCACAGATGGCATCGACTTCGATGATAAAGTTTGCCCGACTTTCCTGCCTCCCTGGGACGTCATCGGCCATGAACATGAAGTTTGTTGGGCTTTTCCGCCCATTTTGATAGCCGCCTGCCGCTAGATAAAACAGCGCTACCGTCAATTCTCGTCAATAACATGGACTGGCAACCGTGGGCACTTCGACACGGCATACACCTACATAAAAGCTGGCTAACCTCGCCAATGTGGAATCTGGCGCCGACATGGCCGCCAGGAAACTTACGTTTCGTCCTTCTTCAGGTTGGTTACTCTTATCTCTCTATCAATGGCAGAGCGTTAAAAAAGTCGGCGCCAGAGTCCACCTTGCCCGTATGCGTGATTATACGTCGCATGACCGTCTTTTATTTACGATGTACGCGCCTTATTCGAAACGTGCTGCTTCTTGCCGGTGATATAGAACAAAATCCTCGACCCTTGTCTGAGCGGCAAGAACAGCAAATGTTCGAGGTTATCATGACAATACCAGTGATTCAGCAGAAACATTCGGAGATTCTCAACGAAATTCAGCTTATTCGGCCTGAGCAGCAAATTCTTGATCAGAAAGTGACAGAGCTAACGAAAAATATTAAGCAAGTTGAAGACAACGTTGAATCCGTGCTTCCGTTAAGAGACGAAGTAGCACGCCTTGTGGACTGTTCAGATAAACTTTCTGGGGAGTGTACAAACTTGCAGGATTACCAGGATGACCTCGCCAATAGGTCGCGAAGAAATAACCTAATATTTTTCGTATCGAGGATAATCAAATTGAAACATGGGCGGAGTCCGAGAGTAGAATACTATCTTTTTGCTCTAAAGAACTGCAAGTTCCGACCACATCCGAAGCTATCGAGAGAGCACACAGATTAGGACACTACACTGAAGCAAAGAATCGACCTCTGATAGTAAAGTTTCTGTCATTCAAAGACAAGCAACGTGTACTTACAGTCGCTGCTAGACTAAAGGGGTCCCAGTTTGCAATCAATGAAGACTATTCAAACAAAGTTCACCTTGAAAGGCAAAACCTCATTTAGTTCGCCCGTCAACGTGGAGAAAATTTCAAATTGAATTTTAATGAGCTTAAAATGAACGGGCAACTTTACATGTATAATAGCGAAACAGATGCCGTCACTAGATTAGGCAGCTAGCAAACACTGATTACAGAAACCAAAAGCAGTGTCAGCTTGCAGAGATTTAGTATGTATTGTAGTCAATTGTCGTAGTCTAAAATATAAAACTCTGGAATTCGCTTCACTTCTGGAAACAACAAAGCCTCATATAGTTTTTGGAACTGCGTCTTGGCTGGATAGTACCACAGCAGATAGTGAAATATTCCCACCCAATTACACTACTCATCGAAAAGACCGCATCACACACGGTGGTGGTGTTTTTGTGCTTGTTCACAACAGTATGAGCAGTGTCCCTCTCAAAGTTGACAGTGAGTCATTTGAAACTATTTGGTGTAAAGTCATGCTTTGTAATGGCTTCTTTGTGGCTATAGGCTTTTTTATAGGCCACCAGGCTCAAACTCTTGCCAACCCTTGTTTCAATTAAGCGGTATATTATTAAGTCTGGAGGCAATATACGCGGTCCTTGCCGGTGACTTTAAACTCCCAAACATAGACTGGCTCTCTTTTCAGCCAATCATCCAGACTACATCTGTTATTTGTTGCGCGTTCCGTGAAATTGTCAGTGCCCACTCCTTATCTGAGTTTGTTCAGACTCCAACAAGACTGGGTCCTAGCAGCGCTAATCTGTTAGATTTGTTTTTTCTTGCAATGACCCCAATCTTGTTTCCTCTGTCAATGTGATACCAGGACTAAGCGTTCATGATGTTGTCGTTGCAAGAATGTCCTGTAATGCAGTATAACGGCGCAGTGCACAAGCACGCAAGGTGTTTTTTATGCAAGAGGCGACTACGTAATGCTATTCCGAGAACTGAATTCGTTTTTTCCTGTATTCCAATCGCATTGCTCTAACGTGGATGTGAATATTGCCTGCAATTTATTTAAAACGAAAAATTTATCTTTGACTCGGACATACATTCCATCACGCATCATATCAGGAAAAAGAAGGAATGATAAACCGTGGATGAAGAGAGAAATTCGAACTTTGATAAACTAAAAGAATCGTTTGTTCAGTAGCTATTGTCGTTCAAAAGAACATATAGATTACATTCCAAAATGAAGGAAATAGGCAAAATCATAACAAAAGAAATGTGCAAGGCACAAAATGAATATCTAGACACTCTACCCGACAAACTGAGAAGAAATCCTAAAGAGGTCAGGAAATACGTCAAAAACAAGAAAACACCTGGCATCGCTATCTCCGATGTCATAGATCGTGTCCATTACGGAACGAACCTAAAAAGTAAGGCTGAAACCTTTAATCTTTGTTTTCAATCAGTTTTCTCTCAGCATGTCAACCCGCTAGATAGATTACTGACGTCAAACCTAGTTACACAAATTGACAATATCGACTTCTTGGAGAGTGGCATTTTGTCGTTATTGCAAAGGATCAAAGTAAGCAGTGCCCTAGGCCCAGATAGCATTTTCAACTTGATTCTGAAAAACTGTGCTGTTTGTGTTTCCCCTTACCTAACAGTGTTGTTTAAAAAGTCTTTTGAACAGAGCGAACTTCCTCTTGACTAGAAAAGCGCCAACGTGGTGCCAGTACATAAAAGTGGAGATAAAACCAGCACACGCAACTATAGGCCCATCTCTTTAACAAGTGTTTCTTGTAAAATGCTAGAGCACATCATTTACTCGAATTTAATCAATCATCTACAATATAATGCATTATTTTTCCCTATCCCTATTGAAAAAAACAGTATGATTCTGAACCCGGCATACCCGAATTTGAACTGGGCAAAATGAAAATCGAACTGATTAAACTGGCGATATAGGAAAACAAACTGGCCGAATTGGAAAATCAACGAGCCAAACTGGCACATAAACCTGCCAAACAGGCGGCCGAACTTGCCAAACAGGAAGCCAAACTTGCCAAACAGGCAACCGAACTTGCCAAACAGGAAGCCAAACCTTCCAAACAGGCAACCAAACTTGGTAAACAGGAAGCCAAACTTGCCAAACAGGCTACCGAGCTTGCTAAACAGGAAACAAAACTTGTCAAACAGGGAACCGAACTTGACAAACAGGCAGCCGAACTTGAAAAAAAAAGACAACCTAACTTGCCAAACAGGCTAAACTGAGAGCTAGACATGTGAAAGTCATAGCAGAACTGGTCCTACTGGTATTCAAACTGTTCAAAATGGTGACTGAAGAGAAGAAGAGAAAAAAAAAAAGAAAAATATTTTTTAACAATTTTTTTTTGGTTAGGTTGCGCAAACTACCCCTTAGCGAAAACGAGCGTAATAAAATTATACTCGACATACTTCTAGTATACTATAAGGCAGGAAGTGTGATAGAATATTACAAAAAGTATATGGCACATAAGAGCCGTTCTATGATCCAAGTATACTTGCCAAGTATGTTTAGATCACATAACTTGTAGCCTACTCCAGGTACGCTCTAAGCAACCGTAGACACTTCAAGTATGGCGCCTGGATCGCGTCTCCGAATGGTGTGTTTAGCGTCCTATCCCGCCCATACATCAAAAGTGGTCCCGAAGTGGCAACAAATGACGTCACAAAAACCGGAGTGTCATGCTGTTGACTGTCGCGATCCTGGCGGTTGTCCGTAGAAATGCTGGCGAAAAGCACGAGCGAACGCGAGTGTCGCTATCGTCACAGCGTCCCAGGCGTCCCAACTTCCGGCTGCTGTAGCTTCTGTGGACTGTCACAGTGGAGAGCGACGTGCAGCAGAACAGGCGTCTGCCATATATACCACAACTGTTAGGACGCCGCCAGGATCGCGACCAGCGACAACATGACACTTCTATGACGTCATCAGGCGGAAATCGAGGGACCACTTTTTTGGCCGCGGTAAAAACACCAGTCGGTGACGCGTTCCAGGCACCATACTTCAAGTATAATTTAGGCGCGCCATTAGTATTTTTTAGGATTACAGAAGTAGCGTACACTTAATCTGGTTCCACTACGGTTCCAGTTAAGTTCCGCATAAGGCTGGCGTTCCACTAATTTTACTAAGTCCCATGGCACATTTTTAGCTATCAAACGGTTTTAAGTGGACGCTTGTTTTTTTTTCTTTCTATAATTGATTTCTTTTTTAGATGGACCACGTGCATTTAGAGCAGGCTGATCACCTGTACCGTCTAAATTTTTTTCCAGTTACTAAAAACTTGTTCCACTAAAACTCTTCGCAGTCTTTTTTTTAAAATTAATATGCGACTTTTTCCACTTATGTGGTGAGTTGCGGAGAAACACTCCAGAAAGGAAGGGAGCGTTCGTTTTGCAAAATAAATTTTTCTAGTGAAAATTGCATAAGTTTTATGTCGCCTGCTAAACGGGCGCAAATCGTTGTCATACCATATTTAAAAAAAAAACACACACACACACACACAAAAAAAACATATTTTATTTGTTAGTAGCAGAATTTGAACTGTACATACTGTAATTGAACGGATCCTGTTGGTAATCATACTGGTGAAACGGAAACAATGAAGGCGTCGAACTTCTCGAAGTACGTTTGAAGCGCGATATTTAGAAGAGCATCAAATGTTCGCCGATTGGCCGTGGTGTGGCCGATTGGCATCTGTCTGGAATCACGACCATCAATAATAGAGCTCAACCAATCAATAAACTAGTGTTTACTGCATAGTTAAGGAAGGACTACTGGACTTCGCGCTGGCATATTTCAATAAAAATAATAATAAGTCTTCTTGCTAGCGTAGTTCAATAGAACGCACAAACACAGATGCTTGCTCGCGCGCAGACATGCGCACATACACGAGCGCACACACGCATGCACACGCGCAAACGCACGCACACACGCACAAGCACAGACGCACGCACACAGAAGCACGCGGACGCATCCACACGCGCACACGAATCCGGGCGCATGCACGCACACACACGCACGGACAGGGGCGGATGCAGGAATTTCCTGAGGGGGGGGGGGTTCAGGTGTTGGTCAGCGCACCATTTGTTTAGGAAACCCCTCCCCCTCTCCCTCGTTTCACGTCCGAAATTTTACACATACAGAAATCAAGAGGGGGGTCAGGACATCCGGACCCCCCCCCCCCCCCCCCTCTAAATCCGCCCCTGCGCACGGATGGGAATACGACGAACGAAGCCTTGGTTGAAGTAGTTTCGGTTTCGGTTTTTACGCTTCAGAAGAAAACCTAAAGTTTGGATAAAGCACAAGATAGACTAAATCTTCGTTATTTTTTACAACATTATTATAGTGACATTATTATTAGTAATATAATATTATTTTGCTTGGTTTAGTTAAAATAAAAGAATCTTTTGAAGATTGCGGAAGACCATCGCTATCGCAATCAGCTCCCGTTTGGACGTTTGGCTGTCGTTGGGGTTCCAGAGCAGGGGGGGGGGGGGAGGAGGGAAAGGGAACGCGGCGCAAAGCGGGCGCGGCCATATTAAAACTACGCATGTTGCCAGCATAGGTTTTGCAGCGAAGGTGCTGCCAAATACGGCGAACTAAGTGTTACTTTTTTTTCCGTTCTAGAAAGAGAATGTGTTGTTGTGTTAACATAAA